>VZTZ01013159.1:324615-405200 GCA_013400955.1 Drymodes brunneopygia | reverse complement strand
CCCCTGAGGCCTGCTGGTGGATCAACAGGCATGGCCACCCAGCCATGGACTCCAGAATGCTCAGATAAATAAATATGTGATTTATCTCCAGCCTCCAAACTGTTGCTGTTGCAGGTGGATTGACAGGGATGAAATGCCTTCAGCAGCTCTTGTTCAGTGCTAGGCATTAACACGGCTGCAAGATGTGACTCTGCAGTGCAAGAATTTCCCCCACAGCTGACACAGAGTCACAGAATGATTTGGGTTGGAAGGGAACCTAAAGATCATCTCATTCCACCCCCCTTGCCATGGGCAGGGACACCTTCCACTAGACCAGCTTGCCCAGGGGCCCCATCCAACCTGGCTTTGAACACTGCCAGGGTTGGTGACAGCCCAGCTGTGAGGACAGCCTGCAGTCCCGTGTGGATTGGTGTGAGGGGAACACTACAAATGGGTTCCTTCCTCATTGAATGGCTGCAGTTAGAGGATGAGAAATCAGTATATAGAAAAAGAGAACTGGATAGGCCAGTTAAGGATAGTTTCTGCATGTAGGGAGCAGAAGCATGAACACAGCATGCCAACCTACCCTAAAATTTCCTTTTCCTGTTCTAACATTTCTTTGGTTTTTTTAACTCTCTTTCTCCCTCCTCCACTCTGGCCTACAAGAGGAACACGATAACTTGAATACAACTTTAAAAGAATATTTGCCTTGAGCTGAGAAAAAAGGGAAAATTCACTCTGCTTGTAGAGGAAGAAGGAGAAGTACTCCACCTTAAGTAGCCTTAGTTCAAAACTAAGCATTGCTTCTGCTGTAATAGGACTACTTTTCTTTCTCTGCATTCTCATAATTCAGGCCAAAACTTTGGTGAGGAAAGGAAAAAAGGAAGAATTTATTTGAAGCTCGGAGGCATGCCAACACCTCTGGATTAACACAAGCTTTTGTGGTCTGTGAAGCTCTCAAGAGGTTATTTGTAAAAGCCCATGATGAGTTTCTGGCTAGCAGCCATGGCTGGGGAGGGTGCTGGTGGCTCAACAGGCAGGGCAGGCTTACCAGAGAGGGGTAGAAAGATGTTATGCAGAGAGTGTCCAACATATGGTTACAGACAACAGTGGCTGATGGTTAAAAAAACTCTTAAAAACCCAACCTTCCTCATGCCTCTCAACACAGCAGTATATTTCCTTTTAAAACAAAAATAGGTCATCTCATTTCCTTCTCACTGCCAGGAGCCTCATGCTGTATGTGGTTCCTGGAGCTCGGTTTGGCACCCCAAAATACCCTTGCTTGCTGAGCAATGCCTGCCTCCTCTTGTGGGGGTGCCTTCAGTGTCATGTGGATGGAAAGCCCTGAGGAAAAAAGGGGTTGAAACAGAGGCAGAAATTCAATGTTGTGCAGCCCCTCGGAGGCTGCCTGTGGGCAACAACAAGCCCTGTGATGGACCCTGCGAAGAGCTTCTCTTGTTGCAGAAACAGCAAATATTTCTCGAGGAGAAAAGGTCACAAAATATCAGAATAAAAGGCCCTTCCATCTGGCTGCAAAGTCAGCATGTCCACCACTGTTAGTGCAAAAAGGTGACTTAATTTTTCCTCTGTTTCTTCACTGTCCAATTGATGCATAAAACCCTCCAGCGATTCTGTTTCTAAGGGATTATTTAGTAACTCTGGCATGAAATGCTGAGAGGAAAAGTGCCTATATTAGCTGAAGTAGCATCTGAGACTGAAAAGGCATCTAAAGCTTCTGTATATTTAATGTTTCAATCAGAAATACAGTCTCTATGCTTCCATTTCAAGACAGAGAAGCTCTAATCTTTGCAATGTGGACTGGAGTTCACAGTACAAAAAAAAACAAAAGAGAGAGTTGGGAAGACTATCATAACCACTTAATTAGCTGCTAGATCAGCCACTGTAGCAGAGCAGGATTTATTTGTGAGATAAATGGCTTTTCAGGTTTCTGTCTTACAGTTTTATGATTCTCATCATGAAATAAAACAAGTAAAATAACTCAGAGTAAAATATCAAATAGGTTTTACACAATGGGTGGTTTCCCCTCCTCTTACCATTTTCACTTGTCTCTACCCACTCTCCTATTTAGTGGCAGCTCAGCACTTTTCAGAACTTTCAACTCTGATGTCAAAACTAAAAACTCATCACAGAAATATTTGTGTAATAAAAATCTCTAGCAAATTTTCACATTTCTGGCATGAGTGGTAGGGCTCACAGCGTACTGAGGAAATATTTGTGCCTCATGAACTGGCTTCCTTTACACTGTAGGAAATACAAGAAGAAAGCTGGAGTGGAGACCAGAGCACCTGAAATTTCCACCTGTCATTGTTGTGAGGTAGCAAGAGGTGGGTGTGCTGTGAGTGATTGCCTCAGAGACAGGTTCCAAGCCGTGGCCAGCCCCTGCACTTTGCATGTCTGAGTTGACTCCTGATGTTCCAGCCCTGCATCCATCACAGCTACAGCCAGAGCAAGGCTGTGGTCCAGGTGCACTTCCCACCTGATTAGCCTCATGTGAGATGTCACCTGCTCTCCCCACAGTGTGAATGTCACCCTTTAAAGGAAATAATATGGAAATTTTTAAATATTAAAAAAAAAAAATTAAAAAAAATTTTAAATATGGAAATAATTTAAATATGGAAAGGCCAGCCTGTCCTGTAAATTATCCTGCAGCCTTTCTGCCTCCCTGAATATTTTGGTTACTGCACTGTATTTTTCTCTGCAAGCTGCAACTGCTTTGCTCTCCTCAGATGCTGCAGCTGTGTCATTATGTTCTGCAGTCTTTCTGAATTGGGTTCATTTCTGCATGGTACCCCTGGCAATGACCTTGAAAAACAACAAGAAATCATGCTCCAGTGAAATGTTATGTGCCCACCCACTCAGAAAACAAAGGAATCCAATTGCCTCATGAAGGCAGCCGTGATGCAGATGCAGCAGGAAGAGGTGGCCTCACCTTTCAAATATTTCCAGTGTCTGGATACAAACTTATGATATACCAAGAGTAGGAGTACGCAGATCTAATTCAGGATTATGTGATTGGAGGGTTAGAAGCAAGTGAAAGAATCATATGCAAAAATAACATTTCAGTGTAATGTAGAACATTGATGTTTAGCTTTGGTAACTAAATGGGTCGAATCAATGACTTGGCTTTATCTTTAAACTAAAAGCTGTCTTTCAAGTCCATTCCCTAACCTGCTATTTAAAGAGTAAATACACAAGTTGCTTTCCTTTTTTTCTTCCCTTTTTCTGCTTTAACTCAGGATATCTATAACTCTTTTGTGTGGTGTTAGGATGGGTTTTTTCCCAGTCTCACCGTGTTTCTAAATAACCCAAAGTGCTGAAGAACAGTTGACACAGCAAACTGAACAACAATGAACCAACAGTCTACTAGTCCCATGTCCTGCCTCCTTACCTCAGATTAAAAGCAGATCTCCAGAGAAGAGGATAGGTCTCAATACTCCAAGGACTCCATCCTTCAGCAATGTGCAGCTGGAGAGTTTCAAATGCTTTGTATTGAATCATTTGCAGTGGAAAAGGGAGTCATTATCTGCCTTTTCCTCTCATTGGAAGTGCTTTATATCTGTCCTTTGCACAAAAAACATTTTTCTTCATTTATTCTTTGCTGTAATCTTCACTTGAAAAGGAAAATAAGTTTGCCTAAAGAATGTTTTGGGTAGAGCTAACAAAAATTGGAAAATCTCAAACGAGATTTCAGAGATCTGATGAGTATTTTCTTCATTCACAGACTTGAGGGTCTGTCATACATTTATTCAGCACAAGCTCCTATATATTTCAGTATTCTTGGTACTTCAGACTGAGCAATAAAGCTAGAAACATCTTCTGTACCTTCTTCTAATTGCACCTGCTGTCTTGGATGTTAATCCTAGACACCTGGTCTGTTGTCCTGACTTCATAGTCATTATTTCTATCAACACTCTCACCATTTTCTAAGCCTCTCTTTTCAAAATGATCAGGAAATTACTTGCTGGCAATACATGGGTAAGCAGGGGACACTGCTGGTAATTTAGGAAATCTATACTTCTTAGTGTAGCAGCTAAGTTTGGACCTCAAATAATTAAGAAATGACAGAATCCTCTGAAATGCACAGAATTCTTCAAGCTCCCATCAGCTTGTTCTCAGCTGGAAAGAAGCCTGTTTCTAGCAGAAACCTCCTTTACTACATGTTTTTTTTAAATTTCAGATTTGTAAGGCTGCATTAGTGACAGGTCCCTGAGTGCACAGGGACCAGCAGCAGTTGAAGAACCCTTTGTTTCACTCTGGGCTCTGGGGTGTATTTTGGAGCAGGGCAGGGTAGAGGAACAACTTTGATGAGCGTGAGGATGCTGCAAGCCCGTGTCAGCAGGTACCAGCACAGGAAGAAAATGACAGCCATTAATACAGCACTGGCTGTTAAACTCTAAATGAGCCTGAATGCAGTTCTTTGAAATGAAGCTGTTTCCTTTTTCCCCCAAGTGTAAAAGGTCCCTGTGCCTAAAGAAAAGGAGGGATGCTGTCACTGTCAGAAGACAGCTGTTATCTGTAGGGAAGGCTTTTGCCTCATCTTCCCTTTCTATTAATCAGGCAGTTTTTATGGAGAGGTCAGGAAAGGCGAGTGATACAGCTTCCTCACTGCAGGGAGACAACAGGGCAACACAGTTCTTGATGGAAAAAAAAGGGCACATTGTGCTGTCTGAAAGAATTTGTGGGTTTGCAATTTTTTGCCTTATCATTGTTTGTAATTTACAAAAGGCCAAAGCATTTCAGTGGCTTTTTTTGCACACTGAGTTTCTGTATTCCACTTCAAAGCAAACTGGCTTTTCCAAATTTCTCTTAATAAAAATCTTCAAAGTAGGTCTAAAGAAAAGAAGATCAAATACTGAAAGATCTTTCAGAATAATATTATTTTTATTTTCTTTTCTGGAAGAGATTTGGTTTTAAATCCTGTTAGAACTGAAAAAGGGTCTCGTGTGTTTTGGGAGATGGAAGGCAATGTTGCTTCTTCCTCCTGGCTACCAGTTCAGAAGTTTGCATAGCTCCTAAGTAATGCTATTTGTCCTCTTTCCCCTGGAAACTTTTGAAAGGACAGCTGTAACTCTGAACATGTGTTCACACGAGCATGAGAACAGAGGGGGACCTTTCTTGGAAGTGATTTTATCTCCTCAGTGTCTTCCATGCCTGCCTGGGAAGCACAAACTCAACACACAAATGCTATAGTGATGCCTGGTGGTGTTCAGGACCAACTACAAGAATTGTATTGTCATTGCACCACAAGTGACTGGTGGATGCTGTGCACTGACACAAATGAAAGTCTGGACATGGATTATCTAAAGGGCCCCTCACAACTGAGACGTCTGAATTCATAATTCTGCACGTGAATCTCCTTTTCTTTTTTCTTCCTCCTGCAGATGTGCCTGACAAAAAAGAACACAAAAAAAATCCCCAAAATACAAGCATACAGCATCCTCTCTATGTCTGCTGAAGATGAGCATATGGTTTTGTTCTGCACCTTGAAATCTGCTTCACATGTTCAGTCTGCCTCCACAGACCCTGACTCACTTTCTGAAGGGTTCTATAAACTTAAACTTGTTTCTTTATTGCTGAAGAAATAGTGCAAAAAAAAGCCAGATAATTCAAAGGCAAGGCAAACACACCATTCATTTCGAGCCAGGTGTTGCTGAGGTGTTCTGAAGGGTGGGTGCCTGCGAGCTCTTTGGGTCATGGTTGTGGCCTTGCTCCCTCTGCATCTCACATTTATCTCTTCTCCTGTCAGCAGCTCTGAGTGTCACTGCAAGGTTCCTTCCTTCCTCCCTCAGCCCCTGTACCTTCTATTTGCTGTTGTAAGCACCATGTTTGCAAAGTGCAATCTTTAGGCCTTTCTTCACACACACATTTTTTTTGCTGTTCAAAACACACAGGTGTTCCCCACAGCCATTCTGAAATTTCTTCCACACACACAGCAAAGGTGAGAAAGTGCTCAATTTTTTCTTGGCTCTGCCACAAATCAGTGGAAGTGGTTATTGCTGCCTGACAGGGCAATTGAATGAAGATGTTTTTCAGAGGAGGCACTATAAAGGACATTGACCATTGATATAAACTACTCCTTAATAGCTTTCTCTGGGTTCCTTTATCAAGACTTTGTGCCAAACAGCAAAGATCTCACATTACAACTGAAAATCAGCAAGGGGGATAATGTTCTATTTCAGTTCTCCTGGTAAACACAACTAGAGAGAGAAGTGTGGTAGAATAATGAGGGATCTACATGATGTTTAAGATAGGACCTGTGTTATTAAACTAGCTCAGATACAAAATTAAAGAGCACTGATACTGGAAATCATTCTTATGCTGAAGGACTACACAAGTCAGCAGACACAGAGCTATAAATAACTCACTGGCAAACTGCTGTGAAGGTGGCTTTCTTAGAGGGGCAGGATAGGCTTTGTTATAATAAAGATAACTAAAAAGGCTATGGTATGATGACCTGAGATGGGATGAACAAAATGAGGCTTCATGTCTTGATACTCTTTGGTCTACCTATAAGGGATGATTATAGCCTATATCACATAGGAAAGGAGGGTTTGTGACTCCTACTATCAGTCTGAAGGTCCAGATCCTTTGGGTGTCACCCCAAACAATAAATTCTGGAAACATCATTTGACTGCAGCCCATTTTGACAGAGGAGCAGAACTCTCAAATGCCCACCTTTCATATTCCATGAAAATCTGCACCATCAAAAGAGAAGAATCTGTGTTCTTCACCTATGAAAACTCAGCAGGATGAATATGTCCTTTCCTAATCACCAGCAAGCTCAGTCACAAGTCACAAAGCTGTGCAAATAAAGTTTCATTCACTGTGCTGCTCTCAGCAGTATTTGTTTATCTAAACAAGCATGTGTGATGAGACATTCTGTAGGAGTCTTGGGGGCTGGGTGACATTCATGAGCAATCAGCTTCTCAATGAAGCTGGACTCTTTGGGCCTGTGATTAAGGTGGACAATCAGGGAATGGAAAGTGAAATTTCATCAACATGTCAGTGTGCGTGCTCACGGGCCGAGACAGGCACTTCATTTTCACCTCTGGATTCTGTCTCTGTATCCAGAAAATGGACACAGTCATTCAAGCAAAAAGAAGAATTTACAATAAATGATGTATTTGACTTTGTTCCCTCTGACTTACAAAAAGGGAGACCACAGTTTTCACTTCTGAATGGGTTCAGTGTGCATCCTCCAGGATACCTCCTTTGGTCACCCTGTCACCTTCTAACAATTCCTAAAAGAGAGAGAAAAATGAACAAAATGTTTCACCCAGAATGATTTGAGCAAGTCAAGTTTGTCCATCTATTATAAAGCCCATGCTCAACCACTGACACTCCATAGAGAGAAGGAGGTAACTCTGAACCCCAAAATACCTGGTTCAAACAGGAGGTTCTATTTGTGTCTCCAACAAACCTGTTTAGAGATTATTTCACACATTGCCATAAGCAACTTCATTACATTTCAATTGATAATCAAAAATAGTCACTTAGATAGAGAGATGTCAATAATTATTTAATTAATTCCACGTTAATATTACATGCTGATTAACTGCCCAACACCATCTCTTGATTTACCATGTTAACAAGCAATAAGTGTATAATCAGGTGAGTTATGAAACTTGAGGCCCATCTAGCATTCTGGACAGGCAGTCTTACCTTCTCTTCACCAAATCACCTCTGGGATCAAACTATCCAGTGATATAATGCCATGTCATCAATGTAATTGTGCTGAAACAGAAAATCACCTTTTGATCTTACATTCAGCTATTTAAGATGTATTTCCAATTTTAAAGCACACATCTTCATTTGTGCTTTTTATGCGCCAATAAATTTTTTATCTGCTTCTGCAGTGTATTAGACAACATGGGTTCTCTAAAGTTTAGACTGGAAATAAACCTGAGATTGAAGAAAATCACCTATAACAAAGGAGCCTGATTTACTCCATTAAATGATCATTTGGCCAGCCTGGTTCCCTTTGTTTCTGTTGAGCATTTGAAGGGGCAGAAACTTGGTTGCTCCATGCCTTGACTTTCAGCACTACAGCCCCACTTCCTTTTTTTGTCACCCAGTGCCACAGCTGTGTTGATTTCTGCTGAATTCCTGGAAAAGTTTCCTCCTGTAAGCAGCAGACTCTACCTGCCAGTGCAAAGGAGGTATGGCATAAGAAAACACCTCCACAAATCAAGCTGTTGACTAATCCCAGTGCACCATGCAGCACAAATGCTGGCTGCTCCAGAGCAGGGAGAAAGTCTAAATTTTAATGGTAATGAAGGTGGGCAGAGAAGAATAAATACTGTCAGAACCTGCTAATTATGAAAAGAGATGGATGGCTGCTGTAAATCAGTGTACTGTGGGGAGAGAGTCTTGAGACAGATTAAGTTATTATTCATACTGGGGCTGTTCAAATAAATCAATGGAAATTCCATCAGCAGCAGGTTCCATTTTTGTTTCGCTACTTGATTTATGGGTTATGCCTTTGGTCTTTTTATCAGAATCCCCTTCTGCTTTATTCCTAACAGGTATGTATAATCTAATCTGAAGCCACCAGAGACTTTCTTGTGCTAAAAGATTTTCATAAACAGCCTAGTAACAGGAGAATTCACAGGGCAAGGTGCTTTTTGTTTCAAACCCTTCAAAGTACTTTACTGCACTGCTCTTTACTTAGGTTCCTCACCAGAAAAACAGGGATTAAAACAGTAATTTATTCCATGTTGTTTAGCCTAGTCTTCTAACGAAACAGTATCAATGTAGTCACTACATTGGCCATGCTACTTGGCCCTTCCACAGCAGATTGTTTAAATTTTTTCACCAGTTTCAAGCAAATTTAGGGAAGGATGAAGATCCCAGGGGCACTGAGCTCCTAGTGGGATGAAAATAGGCAGTTGGGCAGAAGATCCCACATGTCCCTATGAGGAAAGTACAGCATCTCCAGCACAGATATACTATGAACTGAGTGGAATCTAAGTGGAAAACAACCAAGGATGCAGCTCCTGAGCTCTGATATTTGTGGGTTTACCTGCTTGCTTATTTAGACAACAATTTCTCTGTAATGGTGTTGGTCTCTCTGTGCTGATGTTATGTGTTACAAGAGTCCCTATGCACTGCCAAAGGTGAATCAATAATGGCCCAGGGCATGCAGTCAGAAAGGCCAAAAGCATTGCACCTCATCTTTAACCTCTGCTTCAATTTATTATTGTGTGGCCCTTCCTACCCCACCAGCAATGTCTCAGGGTCTAAATATAGGTAACACTGTGAAGTCTCAGTGGGTAGTTATGTCTGCCAGTATTGGCCAGATTCAGGGGATAAAAATGGCCCAGATTCAGGGGACAAAACATGGATTGTAGCCAATAGATGAATGCCCCAGCAGTGGATGGACAGCACAACAGCACATGGAAAGGAGAAGCATTTCAAGGATGAGGTGAACTGTTTGAGAGAGGGCAAGCAACTACCTTTATTGAACAGACAGGCTTAAGCTGGCTGTAATGGGGCACAAACTGCTTTGAATAATAAAAGCAAGTTCATGGGCTGGGCAGTGACTTCAAGCAATGAGGGAAATGGCTGGGGGCCAGCTCACATCTACAGATACCTGGATTATCATCAGGCAGGTGCCTGATGAATGTGTACTTAAATGGTCTAAGTTTCACCTGTTCACAACTGCTTAAAATCACCTCTGACTAGCTGTAGGAACAATGATGCAGACAATAGTAAAACTGGATGCAAAACATTTATCTCTTCCTGTCTCTTACTTGCTTGACAGAGCCATTCATACTATTGAAAAAACCTGACATATCATGTGTGCTGCTACTAAGTTCCCACTTGCTTTGCATTTGTAAAAAATTGTTTTCAACATTTTGGCAGCCTGGCATAGTGTGTTTAGATGTCCTGATTCCAGCAGAGTGTTTGCAAATCCAGTAATTGCATATCATTACCTCCTTTTGTTGCTGATGCTGTTGCCTGTGCCTTCACTTACCTGTGGCTCTGGACCACTCACTGTTAGAGAGGGCTATCTTTAATGCTCTTCTCTCCAATGGTTTGTTTGAAGCAACATACATACATCTTAGAGTCGTGCAAGCAAAGCAGCATGCCACAGAGCTTAATTAAAAAGGAAATAAAAAAAGAAGCCTTTCCCCAGTGAGCTGGGGGAGTTGCACACTGCTGAAGCTGATGGGACGAGATTGATTGTCTGATGTTAACACACAGAAAAAGGGAACTCATGACAGAGGTGAGAGAGCTATATTTCATTAGGGACCACTGAAAAGGACATTCACTCGTAATCTACTCAGGTTTTTTTTTATTATTTCGGTATCCAGCAGTGTTTTAAGGCAATTCCCATCCTACCTCCTGCTGTAAGCTTGGAAGTAAAAGAAGCCAGCTTTATACATCAAAGCTACACTAATAGTCCCTTTTCTCTCCCATGAACCATTAGCATGGGACCAGCAATACTGACAGGTCATGGCTGTGCTATTTCCATCAAACATCAGACCTGTGCTGGAAATGATGGCAGTATCTCATCCAATTACTCTAGAAAAGGCACTGGGATATGTCTTACAGGTGATTACTTCTGACAGCCAGGTCCACCATTTCCCATTTTCTGGAGGTGCCTACTCCAGGATTAGTAGTCACTATTTCGGAGCCCTCAGGACTCTCTTTGCTCTCTTTAAAGGCACAAATGGGCTTCCTGTAGGATTTTTTAATGGTTGTTCAAGACAGTTTGCAATCAGCCAATGACAATAGAGGCAAGTCTGTGGGAGTTTTCCTTTCCCTCCAAAGCAGCAAAGCACTTTATAAGCACTTCATTTTTGCTGAACAGAATGTCATCATGCATCTCCAATAAATGCTGAAAATCATTCCTGAACCTGCTGGAGCCTGTGCTGTCAAGGCAGAGGCTGCACACCCAGGGAGTGCTGGCTGTACAAGCCAATTGTGCCAGAGGATTGGTCCCTGTGCCCACATCAAGAGGCAGGTCTCAGCAGAGATCCCTGTGGGCTTGCTTATCTGGGATCATTCTCAACAATACTCGTGAAAGGAGATCCTCTCTTTTGCAAGCTTCCTTATTCCAACATCGGCTTTTTGGGAAGTTGTCCCAGGAGTGTGAGGCTCTGCTCTGTTTTCCTGGCTGGTCAGCCACATGAAAGGGATAGTGAAATTTAGGTTTAGGTGATCCAGGTGGTGGATCTAAAAGGAACCTGGGACCTGTGGGTGCACTCTAAGGATGATTGCACTATAGAGGGACTCTGTCTTCCTGTCTTGCCTGAGAAGCTCCACACTCCTCTGTGTCTGCAGCAGTGTTATGGGATTGAGGCCATGCAGGCTGAGCAGCTCAGGGCCTTTCCTGCAAGGACACCCACACTGCAAGGACACCCCATCACCAGCATGCACAAAATGGGCTGGCAGTCTGAACCCCAGCTGAGCTCAGGCTGCCTCCAAGAGAAGTTTGGAGGCACAGTAACCCAGTTCTTGCTGCACTGTGCACTCAAAGCTGAAGAGAACTTCAGTGACTGGACAGCCACAAGCACCAGTACAAAGACTGTACAAAGAGGAGAATGATAGTATTTCACAGCAGCCTTTTAGCTGTAGCTTCATGTAATTTATTCTTCTCCCTAGGAGGAAGAAGAGCAGGCTATGCCTCAAGGTGGGTGGCTAATCATTTTCCTTAGATGACAGTAAGTTTGCTGACCAAAACACGCACAGAAATATTCAGATGGGTCCTCTGCTCTGCCAGAAATGCCATCTCTCTGCCCAGGGTTACTTTCCTGCTCTGTCTACCCAAATCCCCACCTTAATGGTGCATAAATTGGATTTAAGTCCTTCTCTCAACATGAGGCACCAAAGGGAAGATCTCTCCCTCTCCTCGCCATGTCTTACAGGGATGTTTTCCCACACCCATGTGTTGCCCACACAGTAATTATACAGAAACTTCATCTCCAGCCCACCATGGCCCTGTGGATTAACAGCCCATGTGGCTTTTTCTCTTGTTTCTCTCAGCTAATCAAGAATCTCTGGTTTTGTATCATTTCACAAATATCAGTCCTTTCCCTGGGATCATTTCAGCTGCATAATAATGACCTGTAAGTGCCAATTCCAATATTCAGTTGACCTTCAAGGTAAATTGTGTTTTGCATTTGTCTTACACACTTTCATAGAAACTTAATCCACTGTCTAACATAAATGATCATTTCCAAAGAACATAATGGTTCTGAGTGCAGACAATAACTGGCTGCAATTTGCTTCATGAGCAATTTTATTTACATCGACAGCAGAAGAGCTAAATTGAAAGTTCTGTTCTTTGACTGTGGCTGTATTTGTGCTAACGCCAAAAGTATGTTCAGCTTTGGGAAATCAATTCACCTTTGATTTAGCCCTCTGTATTATTAACACAAGAATAATACAGAATATAGATTTCCTGCCCAAATGAAATGAATGAACGTCTGTCTTCACGCCAAGGCAAGCACCCCCCAAATTACTGAGAAATAGCCATTTGAAGGGGGACAGTGCACCCCTCAGAAGGGCTGTGGCTGGGATTCACACAGATGGAGCCAGCTCAAGATAACTGCTGAGCAGGCTGCTCAGGTGCCCTGTGGTGCCTGGTTGTGTGGCTACCGGGTTGTCTTCATTGCCTGCTAAAGGAAGCCCTGAGGAAACCTCTACTGTCAGACCCAGCTGCCACATTGACTGTGAGTGGCACGGTAAATCTCGGATGTGCTGGAGTACACAGCACCTGGAGCAGGTTATGAGTGACACAGCCATGATGCTCAGCATTGGGAAGGAATTCACACTTGCTGCCTTTCAAAATGCTGGAGGTCACATTTCCAGAACAATGCAAACAAAGGCACCAGGCTGGATGGTGCAAGCAGGTTACTCAAGGGAATGAGTACATGTCTAACATAGAGATGAGGTGGGATCTCCCAGGCACACAGTTCTCTAAATTCTCCATTCCTGGGTGGGGCTTCATGTCTGCAGAGGGAAATTGTCTTAATGCCAAATACACTCATATTTTTAGAAAATATTCTTCTTTAAATGTTCTCTTTTTTCCCCTTAATCAAAAGGATAAATCATGGGGTGCTGCACAGAGATTAAGGGAGAAAGTTGTCCATTCTATTTGCACAAAAATACTGCATGAGAAACCCCCGGCACTTCCACTCCCAAAGAATCTGGAAATTACATAGGAAGTGCACAGCATATAGATAGGAAATAAACATAAAAGCTTTGTGGATTATCCAAAAAGAAGGAAGAGCATGATGTCCATTTTATGAGTGACAAGTGGAAGCCAAGAAAGGCTAAATGAGTTATCTGAAGTCATTGGATGAGTATGTCATACAGCATCCCAGCTGCTAATCTGATACATTATGAAGAGTCCTTTGCTATGAGTCAGAAGCCGGTAATGGTGGGGGTGTTGAATTTAGGAGCCATTCCAGTATATTGTCACTGAAGATTTGACAGAGATGAGGGAATCATGTAGCAGCTTACATTTAGATTTTGCTATGCTGAGAGTCCATGAAGAAATAAGTCCAGACAAAGTCAGTCTAAATGACTCATGACAATTTGCCAGCTGACACCACTGCTAGCAAAGCACTAAAGAAATATTAAGTGCCTCCAGGTCAGGAAAAAGCAACTTTCATTGTGAAGGCTGAGAAAGGGAGAGGAAGGCTGTCTCAAGTGCTCTAGCAGTCCCTTGGACTGTCACCAAGAAGAGTTAAGACTTTGCAAGTACTTTTTGACCTCTGCCAAGGGGAGTGATTGAGAGCTGGTGGCAGTGGTGTGAAGGTGACACTCAGCAGAGAGGAAAGCAAGAGAGGGAGCTCTGTGCAGCAGTGACATTTGCACATGCAGTCATGGGCTGATGTACAGCCTTACTTACTGGTGCCTCTTGTGCTCTGGAAAAGAACAGTAGAAATAACTGTTAATAAAAATAAATATACCCTAATTCAATACTGGCCTAATAAAAAAGTATAGGAAAAATATGTTATTGAGTTTCTTTTTCTTTTTTCTCCAGAAAGTATATAAATAGTCATAAAAATGTCACTAGAAGAGAGGGAGGTGAGGGAATAAAAATGAAGCATCTGGTGATCACAGGAAGTTTATAACCGGAACTCCGAGACTTTCTGTTGTTATCTTGAGGGCTGGTTTGTGCCATGGTATGGGACACAACCCAGAGAGACCCCAGAGCCTTGAAAAAGGGGGAGGAGGTAGTGGGGCAAGAGTTTAAGAGCACCTCCATCTCATCAGCAGGCACCCAACTGGGTGGGAAGGTGGCAGGGAGCAGAGCAGATGACCTGGCTGGGTGGGCACAGTGCAGGGTCACCAGCCCAGGGGCTGCACCTCCTGCTACTCCTGGAGCAGCTCCTTCTCTGCCATGGGGTGGCAGTGACCAGGAGAAGATCCTCAGGGCTTAACAGGAGAGTCTTTTTTCCTTGCTTAAAAGCTTCCTGAGTCACATGAGCTCTCCCTGGAGTTAATAGTGCAGGCGAGCAGCACATAGTTCTGGCAGTCCTTCCCCATCTGGGTTTTAGCATGGAATGCTAAGTCATTACCTGCTTTATTTCTAAACACAGTCATTCATTTCAGTACCCACACTCCTGCAGATTTATTTCAGAAAAATATTTTACAATTACAACCTTCTCTTTTTCTGTTATGGTTAAATTTTTGCTTCTAAACCAAAAAGGTAAACATTTGCTGGCTTGTTCAACAACCACTTCTACTATTATTTTTTAGATCAGCTCTATTGTCAATTAGCCACTCTTCTGATGTGAGGATTCTGACAGCAGAGCGGGAGAGATTTGTAACAAATTACTCCAATTTAAAAGCAGAAAAACACAGCAGGAGCAAGCAGTGTCCAAATTATTGAAGCCCACTTCAGTTCAGTCCAGGATGGTAATCACAGCTCCACAGAGGGAAGGAAGATGTGTGTCCTACCATTATAATGGGACATTATGCTGTCAGACACTGAACAGGTATTACCATAGAGGGACTTTTCCTTCATCAAGCCCTCAATTTAAAGGACTCTGCTGTATCAGGAACTGCTGTTCATATCTCAGCAATGCTGCATGACTTAGACATTAGATGATATCAAATCCATTAAGGAGTATAGTTTAATAATCTGCATCCTTTCACTTCACCTTGTATTTATTGCCACAGTATGCAGTAAATGCAAGGCATTTCATGGCTAACAAGATTCACAAAGGTATTGAAAAGAAATGATTGAAGATGGTTTTGTTTTGCTGGTTTCACACAGTTCATAATGGCACCCTCTGCACAGCGTGAGGTTCACAGAGCTGGGCTCCTTCCAGGAGGAAAATAGTAAATGCGTAATAGGTTTATAATCTGTGAGACACAGCTCAAGTGCCCTGCTTTCACCAAATGGGTCCCGGAAAACTTTCCTTTTATTGCTGTTCAGGCACACACTTACACACATGGTTTATTAAATATTTTTGCATCTTGTTAAATTACATTAAAGCGAGGGGACCAGAAAAATTCCTGTGCCTGAAAAAAGTTTAATCAGTGCTGCATCTTGGTTTATCCACCAGCAAAGGACAGCTGCATCCCCAAAAATACGAAGAATAAAAAACTGTTGCAGTAAAGCATTTCTCAGCTCTTTTTACATCTCCACGCAACTACTTATTTGTATAATATACAGCTTCTTTTAATGAGGAGCATTAAGTGAATGAGGATGAAGGACTTTAGGGAGAGCAGCCTCCTTCACACAGACCTGCCTCAGCAGAGCTACTTCAGAGGAAAAAGAGGACTGGCAGACAAATCCCTGCTTGCTTCCCTGCTCCATAGTTACCTCTGAGTAACTACTGACATCAGCAGTGTTACTCACAATTTTGCACCCATCTTACTGGAGCATGGTATGAATAATTTCTGATCACTCCCTGCTGAGCTGGATTTGGTCAGGTGTCCATCAGGAGAAAGCCTCCATCCCACTGGAGCCATCAGCATCTCTGTTTCAAGCCAGCTTCTGGCGAAAGCAACTTGGAGCAGGTGGCCAGTGGGTCCCTCTGAGAGGCCAACATCTGCAGGTCAGCTGCAGCTGCCATGGCTCTTCCAAGAGCTGTAAAGCTGGGGCTGCTCCTTCTCAGCCAAGTCATGCAATAAATACATTCAGGGGGGGTTTTGCCACCTGTTCCCGTTTCCTCACCTTCAGCAGTGACATTGAAAAGAAGTCTGCCATTCCCCCACAAAAAGCCTTAATAAATACCTCACTGAGCTCTGCTGCCAATAAATGGAGCATTGTAAAATGTTGACACAGAAGCCCAGACCAACAGGGAGAACAGGAGCTGTGTGTCCTTGTCACTGCACTTTACCCTCCAACAAAGCATGGCTGGGGCTGGTGTTTGGCCCTCCCTCTTTGGTGGGAGTTTCAAAAGAGAAAGGGCAGTTGCAAGGTTTCTGCTGAGCTTCCAGACTCCTGAAATGTCAAAGCTAAAAAAGAAAAAATCAGTCAATCATAAAGTAGTGGGGATGCTCAAGGTGAAGAAGCCTCCTCAGCTATTGCAGCCATCTCCCCTGAAAACCCAGCCAGCAGGTTTCTTCCGCATTTAAACATTTCCTCAGCATTACAACATGCCCAGAGTCTGGTACCAAAGAGATTTTAGCACACAGAAATCTCCACAGTAAACCACTGCAGCAGGTACTTTCCTCCACTATTATGCTGAGCCAGATGACAGGAAGGTGAATACAGCATCATCCATCCATCCATCCATTTCCAACAGCCACAAACCAGGCCAAATAAGGAAGATATATTTTCCTGAGAAAATATCCCATCCCACTCAGTAGCTTCCTATTTCTTACTGGTTGTACCTGAACGTTGTTTCTCAGGAGAGCCCATCCAGACAGAGCTGTTTGCCTCAGCACTCAAAGCCTTTCCTATTTGCAGTTATTTCAGTGGCTGCACCTTCATGACAGGGCTGATAAATTCAATTCTGACTGCAGAGGGATTGGGTGACAGCTGAAAACAAAAAGTACAAGCAATCCTGACAGTGCCTCACTTCAAAGTAAAGAAAAGGCAAGGTAGGAAAATGCTCTTGAGGCAAGCTGGTGAAAAGGAGCTGCTGCTGAGCCACTACATTCACTGGGGTTTCCAAAGGTCACTCCCATCCTCCCTCTTTCTGCAGCCTCTCATAGATCATCTGTGTTTCAGACAGCACAGGCTTTATTGGGCTCCCCACCCCTCTCAGCAAACCTTGATTACCTGTATTTTCCTTTTGAGGACATTTCCTCTCCTATTCTCTTTCTCACCTATTCCTTCTTTCAACTCAAGATGGAGCAAAGTGTTGTATAGTCATGGGTAGCTCTTATCCCAGGAACACATGAATCCAATCCCACCAGAACTTTATAAACACCCCTGAAATCTTTCCTTGCTGCTCTGCCCTAACAGTGACGTGCATTGTGGTACCCTGCAACCAAGGTTCATGAGAACAGGAGCATACAAAGAAACACTACTGCTTATTTGTTATTAATACCAACAAGACAGCAATATTTAGCTATCATAAAATGAAAAATAGAAAAATGGCTGTGACCTTGGTCATGGTAACTCTCCTATTCACACCTGTTCAGAGCCAGCCCAGTTGCTGCTTTGTAGCACATCTAAATATTAGTGGGAAAAAATAATATCTATAAAAACACTGCAGCTTGTAGCAAAATGTCATACACTTTCATGTATTTCCATATATTCATATTTGTATATATGCATGTCTTTATTAACTCCCTAAAGAGCTCCCCTGCATTTGTGTGCCTGCACAGCAGCCCTTGGTGGGGAGGCTGCTGGCCTCCAAACTTGCAGATAGGCAGATGGTGACTTGGGTTGAGGATGGAAAGGGTCACATAAGAGAAAGTTCAGAGTCCTTTACAAGGTAATGTCCATTTCCAATTCATAATAATATTTTCAAATATTTTATCTAGTTAGGTATTATTTTGATATTAATAACCTATACTCATTTCATATAGTGTTGAACGCCTCCTTTGCATTTTTCACACACACAAAATTCTAATACAAAGTTCTTTGTTGACAAGACTTGAACTACTGCTGGGTCTAGAGATAAGAACAGGCCT
Organism: Drymodes brunneopygia; assembly: GCA_013400955.1. NCBI lineage: Eukaryota > Metazoa > Chordata > Aves > Passeriformes > Petroicidae > Drymodes > Drymodes brunneopygia. The sequence goes on along the minus strand of VZTZ01013159.1, from coordinate 387,143 downwards.
GAACCAGACTTTGAGTTGTCTGTCTCTCACAGCCTCCTACAGGAACATGAACATTATGACCTAAAATGATATGCCCCACTTTAATTGTTCCAGGATTAAAAAAAAAAAAAAGAAGACAACAAACAAACAAACAAACAAAAAGTGAAAAAATACTTATATTATTAAATACTGCATCTTGTGTTTACTCCTGGTTCTCAACATTTCAGAAAACTCTGTGGAGCCCTGGGATCCTGTTGTTGTGTTGTTACACACACAAAAAAAAGCATCAGACTGAGTGTTAATGCACCTGTTAATACAAGATTGCTGTAGGACAGAGGTGTGAAATGTTCCTTCTCTGCCCTGCTGCAGTGCTGCATCCAGGTTTGGAAACCATTCTTTGAGAAAGATGTAATCTAGCTAACTGAAAAAAATTATCAGCAAAACAAAAAGGGTCAGCAGATATTTAGAAAGTCTGACTTAATTTGGAAAGACTGAAAGAAATGAAGTGATTTAAGTCCAAAGATTGAAAAAGAGGGGAATTAGAACAGCAGATTTTACATGCACTGAAGGTAGAGGCAGAGTGAGTCATAAATAAATAAATGCATGTCTACTGTAGATATAAGAAGGCATTGACTTAAAAGCAGGCAAGGAGGATTTAAGTGAGACATCAGGAAAAAGCTGGCAAGGCCCAAAATAAACTGACATCTCTCAGTAGTGGTTTGGGTAAACCTGATTCTGAGGATGCATCTGGGTGAGGTGATGTGTCACTGTCCCTTCCTCCTGCATTTTTTACTGGTACTCCTTGGATGAAGTTATGTCCTAGAAACATTTTTCCATCCACATTTCCAGCATAAGTTACATTATTCTTTGGCAGTGCCAAAAGAGACTGCCCAATTTAATAGCACTGCTTTCTGCTTTCATAGGCTGGAATTTCAAGGAGATCCTAAAGTTGCTCAACTTCCTCAGACTTTCGATGAGATTTGAAACTTTGGGTGCTTCTGATTTCTTGTTTGTTAAAATAAAATTCCAGTTTTGGCAATACAGGGATTAATATCAACAGCATCTTATCTAAGTAACAGAGCAGTGAGCAGGCTGCCCTCTGCTCTGGTTGACTTTGTCACAGCCACGTCTCAGTGACCAGGAGAGGTCAAGGAGGGCCTTCCTCTGCCTGCTCTGGGTGTGGCTGTGAATGCTGGGGAGCAGCTGCCCAACCCATTGCAGAAACAGGAAACAACAGAGTTGGGCACTGCAGTGAAGAGACTCCATTTCATAGCTGTCTCTGGTTTATCATGGCTGAAAAAGTGTGATATTTTCACATTAATACAAAGATCTTGGGAAAGAGATGGAGAAACTATAATACAAACTTTTCCATATTACAACATAAAGCAGCAGGCTACGTTTTAGACCACTTTTCCTTGAAATATTCTCCTCCTTAATAAACTGTGTCATTTGTTTTCTACCATTCAAAACCATCTATAGGCATCCTCTAATACTGAAAGAGACCTCCCTGTGCTCTTCACACAAAAAATAGTAATTGGCCTAAAGTGCAAAGAGAGAGCTACCTAAATAAAACTTCCTTTCTGGTCTGCATAGATAGGCATGAGAAAATGGGATGGCTTTGGGGGTGAGATCTCTTGCAGAGAAAAGAAGTTTCTGGAAGGTCATTCCCAGCAGGACTGAGATGCATTAGAATAGCATGGCATTCAAGCACCACTGCTTATTTCCAAGGAGAGTGGCAATTTCACTCTGGTTGTCCTGGGAGATAATAACCTCTCTAAAATAGAATATTTCCCACTCGTCTGCAGGGTAACCACGTGGCTTCAAGGAAAATGGGCAAACCCACAGCAGAGGGCATTTGAGCCCTGTGCAGAGAGCATCATCACCAGCAAAGGGACACAACATCCACTGAGATGAAGAGAAGCCCTTTTGCATCTTGGCATTGGATTGTGCTCCTCCTCAGCTCAGTAGCCACAGTGATCTGAGCCTGACCTTCCAGTTGGCCCTCTGGTCTTTCTTTGTGGATCCAAGGTGAAAATCATTACCTACCCAGACATAAATGTCATCTTACTTGAGATCTTATTTCTGTAGCAATCAAGCTATTAAAACTATTAATATTAGTAATGTACTACTGTTAATCCCCTGTTTTCAGGATCAAGCAGAGCTGCATATGGGTTTTTTCAGGAATATGACACCATCCATTGTTTTCCAAATATCCTGTTAAAACCCTGCACATACTTGGAGCTTTTTACCCCAGCTACTTCACCCTGTAGGAGGGGAGAGATGCAAGGAGACAGAGAGGGTAGGAGAACATGGGAGGACAGTGAGAGAACAGACAGATCAAGGAAACTTGTGCAAAATCCAGGCACACCACCAGCCCCACTTGTGTCATCTCTAGCACTGTCGGTCACAGCAAGCCAATTAGAGTTCCTCAGCACAGAGCCTATTCATGAACCTGAATACTTTCTTTTGTTCAAGCACCGTCAACAGAGAACTTTGCTCTGAGCTGTCCAAATATTCTATAATTAAGATGAATTAGCAAGTGGAGAAGCAACTGCAGCAAGGAGAAGTAAGAAGGAAGCAATTGTGCAGAATACTAAATTCCTTCCTCAAGCTTTAAGTCTAAACTGACAGACCTGTGCACTTTCTCCTTCGTTAGCTTTTCCCTTCCTCTTCTTTTTTCCCTTCTCTTTCCTTTGGTGACAGAAGAGTGAAAAGGACACAAATCACTAACTACTAAACTGAAGCACACATATTTTTTTTTCCCTCTTGCTACTCTTCACTTTAATCGCAAAGAAATTCTCCCTATTTCCTCTCTGGAAGACTGATTTAAACCACCAGAGTCAGGAGTGGCAGGAAGCAAGCAAACAGGGGAAATGTGCTCCTGACACTTGCAGCCTGAAAGCATAAGAAAGCAGATGCCCTTTCTCTTGGAGAAAGCAGAGATTTCAATGGCTTTCAGCCTTGAATTTTAAGTGACCATCAGTACTCTACAATAGATAAGAATGTGAAAGGGGATCTTTGTTAGCCTAGATCTAGGTTTAGCTTGTTTGCCATATGCAGTAATGCTATTTAGTTTAATTTAATTTATAAATCAGATTGTTTAGTAGAACTTTGTTTCCTCTTGCTTGTAGGAGTTTCAGGCTTTCTCTCTCTCTGGTGGATTTCTGCTCCTGTGACGCAGGACACATCTTTACTCTTTGTCTAATAAAGGCTCTTCATCTGGTACATGAAATGGACCATTACTCTTTAAAAAGGACAAGAAGATGTGGATTTAACGGTAAAAGACTGTAAGGAAAGGCTTGCTTGGGCAAGGTGAACCTTTCAGAGTGGTTTTGCTACGCATTTCTTGGTGAGAGGTGAAAGGGGAAATGGGCATGAGACAGCCCATTTTGCTGGCAAACAAGTTAGAATCTAGAAAGCTGCTCAGTCTCTTTCACCCTGGGAAAAGAAAAAGCCCAACTTGCCCACTTCAGCCCCCAGCAGCTTCCTTTCCCAGAGAGCTCCTGTGATCAGATTCAGCCATTCAGGAACGCTGGGAAGTAAAGGCTGCACAGAAGATCAATACTGAAAACATTCAGTATGCAGCCACCCCTGGCCCAGAGGTTCATCATTGCACAAATGTAGCCATGTTCCTCATTACAAGCAAGATTGATGTATTTAGCTCGCCCTGCAGCTCTCCTTAATCAGCGCTCTAATTTTAGGCCCTTGCTTCAAGGCTAGGAAAGGGAGGAAGGAGGGAGGTTATTGACAGAGTTCATAAAATACTGTAGCAAAAACCTACACTTGTTAATCATTCTCTTTATCTGATTTAGATCCAAAAGATATAATCCGTTCTTCCCTCCCTCAGCTCCTTTATTCCTTACAGGATTCACATTGCAAAGAGCTAAAATCAAATGGGGAAAAAACTTCATGAAGTTTCACATTGTATTTAGGTTCTCTGTGTGGGATATCTTATTGGTTAACCCTTTCATAGCTTCTTGGCAGCCTCAGTTTTCAAGCACTATTGGTCTATCCTATTGTCAGTGACAAACCCATCACTTTTCCATCCTTTGGGCTCATTTCAACCACATTTGATGAGGGAGTTTTTTGACAGCAAATAGCCAGATGATCCTCATATGACCCTTTCAATTCAGAATATTTTATTATTCTGTGTTGGGTAACTCCTGCTGTGAAACCTATGGACTGCAGTCCCAGAAAGCATGAGAGAATTCTGACTCCTGCAGGCTGGTGATTTATTTCTATGTCTCTGTGGAAGAACACTGTCAATAAAAAGTTATTTCAACTCTTTCTTTTCCTATAAAACCTAGTCAATAAGATATTACTGCAGTGTCTTGTTTTAAAGGAAAGCCTGGCAGCCAAAACCACACAAAGAAATAAGGAGGAGACTGGGAGGAATCCCCTAAATACAGAAGGTCTGTGTTTGTCTCCCAAGTGTGTCTGAGGCAGCAGTTCAGGATCTGAGTGTCATAAAGATGGACTTGCTGTACAACCTGGGTGATCTTATGGTCCTTCCCAACAGCACGAGCTATGGAAACACAATAGCACCTCCCAGAGAGAGCCCTGCTGCAGCTCTTCTCTCTGGGGGTCACAGGCAAGATCCTCAGAGACTGAAAATCACTGTACTAGATTATACCGCAGTGGCGGATTTGATTATTTCTAAGCTAAAAGTTACCTAACTTGATTCTTTATTTACTGCAGGTCATTCAGGTTTATGCAGAGGAGCTAGTGCAATTTGGGCTGAAATACAAACAGCAAGTAGAGCTGCAATAAATGTGTTACACATGTTTTACTTCTTGCAAAATCTTTCAAAGATTACCTGTTTGGTGGGTGTCCCACCACCTATCTGCCTATGTCACACCCTTTTCCATATCTTGGCATACCTGAATACCTATTGAATAGAGCTGCTTTAACAGCCATGCAAAGCCCATGGTTTGACAGCTGTTAAAAAAGACCATCACCCAAAGGTCTAATTTGTGATATCTGGTGTGTGCTCAACAAAAATTGGCCCTCATTCAAAGTTGATTTACAGTGTCTGTGTTGCAAAAACTCTTCCAATGGCCACGAGTCCCTTGCGCCTCTCATCACCAACAATCAATGCTTCTTTGACCACACGAGTCCATTTTTTCACTGTGATAAACCTTTACACAAATCAACAACATTTTTTGGGAGTATTGATAAGAACCCGTTCAATTTGTATCAGCAACCACAGTCCCAGAAGCTTTTGTTTCAGCTGAAAGAAGATCAGAATAAGTGGGATTCGTGGCTTCACACTAGAGGTGCTCTACCAAATCATCAGTCTCTGGATCAAGCAAAGCATTTGGAAAAGGGTGGAACAAGAAGCATGAAAATTTACTTTAAAATTACTGTCCAAGGTGTATTTACAGGTCTGTGGTTTGTGTAGATACCATAGGTATCACAGAGAGACAAAGTGATGCAGGAAGGAGTAGGCTGGGAGAGGGTCTGTAAACTAGCAAGGTAATGCAGGTGACAAACTGGTGGGACTGTTCCTTTCCTTACACAGCCCAAATGAAATATATGCATTTCCCAGAGTAGTGGAGAAAAAAACTTATCAGTCTGATGTTCACTAACCTCATTACTGTATAACTGATGGCAGAAAGAAGCAGGGATGGGCTGGTTACAGCTAGTCCATTAATCAGGTCCCCGGTGAAGCATCTCAGCTAGAGTTAAAATTAACGTTGGGAAATTAATCGGGACTTGACAAAGGAAACCGCAAAGCATATGGTGTCAGCTAATGGAGAGGCTGCACGGCTGAAGCGCCTCAAACTCCGTGTCTTCCTGAAATCTAATTAGACCCTAATGGAAGGAAGACTGAGTGAAGGCTCTTAATTGAAAATTACACTTCCAGTTCAATCAAAGCCTGCTTCCGTGTTGCTATTAACGGCCTTTTAAAAATAGCTGGATTCTACAGTGACCTTGCATACAAAGTGTTCACTTACAGGGAGCAGCTGTATAGATAATCAATGGATGCCTCTGTGATGGATTTGGACCCATTCTGTAATAATTTATGACTAGTGTGTATTGACCTGGTTACTGGGATGTTGTCTGTATGAATGAATATATGGTTTAATTTAATAGGAGCTGTCCAGAAAGAACAAACAAGCAGGTAAAAATGTCTCAAGGCAAGCCTCTCCTTGGCAAACACTCAGGAGTGTTATGAGATAATTCACAGACCGGAAACTGCCTGGAAAAAGTCACTTATATAAAAAGGAAAATTTTTTCCAAAGAAAGAATTATTGTTCTCCAGGTGGTTTATAAAGGGCCAGACTCAGCTTCACCTAACTTTGGACATACAATAAAAAGTACACAGATTACTGAGGGAAGGTACTCAAGTGCAATTGCTGTAGGCTCTGTCTGTACCTTCTGGGCCATTGCAGAGTCCAGCACCAAACAATTTATCTCAATGCCAGTGGAAACCACAGGACAGAGATAGTGAGCTGCCTTCAGAACAGGCAGCAGAATATCTCCATCAGGAGCAGCAGGAATTATATGACTGTTACACTTTAAGGATCCAGGCTAGAATTTGCTCAGCAGGGGATGCTTGGTAAAAGCAAGGTCAGAAGTACTGGCATCATCTCAGACCTTCAAAATTGAGGATTTTCCAACTAGTTTCCAGAGTTCTCAGCCCCATTCTGAAACTTTTCATGTCAAGGCTGCTGAAGGCAACTCTCCTAAACTGTGTGAATCATTGCCCTTTTGTACACAGCCCAAAAGTTCATCTCATATCTGTATATGAGCTCTGTGAAGCATCCTCTAAATTTCTTTCCTTAGATTTAGCAATACAGCAAGTTTGCCCTCTATTTCCTGTCCTACAGCACAGATTACCTGTGTCAATCTTTCCTCAGCCCCAGCTCTCCCCACGCTCTGCCACTCCACTGCTCTGTCTTGCAGGCTTGGAGACCTCCTGGCAGCTTCCACAACTTCTCCTGCCAGTTTAATTTTTATGCCTTGGTTTGCTTTTACTCTCAGCAGTGGCTGCTGTGCTTCTTCTCATATCAGCCAATGATTATGATGCACCGTATGAAGTTTTGCTCTCCTGAGACAGACTACCCAATCTGAAAGGCAACGATTCTTTCTGCATTGGGACTTTTTTCCCAAAATTGTGTTTGAAGTCCTGTGTAACTCACTCACATTTCTTTCCACTGTTCTGGCTCTGGCACAGCATTACATAAAGGGTCAATGTCACTGGTTGCCTCCAATGTGAATTCTCCCTTCAGGATACTTCTGTCCCTCTCTTTCTCTTGGTCTTGAGGTAGACAAGCTGTGACAGCAGATGCATGAGCAATGATTTGTTCATGGTTTGTCTGACACTGACTCGTGACTTGTTTTGGTTGGCTCAAGCTTGGAATGGAGTGGAATTGGTGTGAGGTTTGCAGCTGAGAAAGTAGAATTAACTCAGAGACAAGCAAATTCCAAACAGATGTAAAGGGAACATTTTAAGCCATGTTTATGGCTGTTAAAGCACTAACAAATCAAAGGATGTCATGATTTCTCCATCTCTTCATATCCTTAAGTCAGGGTTACAGAAACCTGATTCACTGGATTTCGTTTTTCCCTAATATAGTTTCCAGGCAAAAACCAGGCAACTCCACTCCTTTGAGTTATTTTGCTGTTCTTTCTGTCTAGTCCATCTCTGCTATTGCTTCTTCTGAAGATGTGTTCTAGTTAATCTCATAATATTCTTTGATTTCCATATATCTCCTTCATCCGCATGTCTGGACATTGCCATGTGCAGCTAATTCCAAATACATAACTTTTATTCAAGTGAATACGTAACTACATGCAGGTATTTCCGCATCTCTGTTGGTGGGAAAGATCTTCCTAGCCAGTGGTAAAATACCTTCGTAAGTTTTTGTTCTCTGAGATGTCTGGGTTTTTTCCTGTCTAGCATTTCAACATTTTCCCACATCTCAGAGAAAAATATGTTCTATTTGAGATAACATTTAAATGGTAAATTCTCTAGCTTGTTTTAGTGCTGTAGGCTTGTGACTAGAAAGAAAAGAGCTTTGATCTATTTCAGCATGTTTGAGGAGAAAGCAGGAAAAATTCTGCAGCCTGAGTTGAACAGGATGCTGGAAAGTATGCTCTAATGATCTCAATAATCCATGTGTCTATTAATTACTCCACTGAAAAAAGCTCTGATTTCCTAAACTTTGTTGTAAGACTATTTCTAAGCTTCATAAGATTGACCCAAACAATGTATAATATGCCAAAGGAAATGGGATTGGACATGGCACGTTGTAACTCGGATGCCCCTGTCAATCCCGTTCTGGGCTACCACAGCCAGGTTTCAGCCTCTCTCATCTCACAGCCAAGGCAGTGCCTTATTTAGGGGCAAAATACTCTCCATCTTCACTCACAGAACCAACACCACCAGTGAGAATAAATGCCTCTGAATAAGCACAGTGCTTCTTGATGATTTCTGTACTTTCATAGGGCCCACAGAACTTGGCTTCACTTCTTTCTGAAGTCAATTTTCACACTTTTTTCCTTCAACAAAATGGCAGCTATGGAAGTGATTTCTTTTGTAAAATGCATCAAGTTGTTTTCATGGATGATATGGAATAATAGATGCTTCAAAAAAACCATTTCCATATCAACTGCAAAGAAAGATTGGAAGAAATGAGAAAAACAGTTAAAAACTAGGAATCAGAGCAAGGCTTTCACAAGAGCTAATCTCACTTTCACAATCCAAAACCACTCTCCAAAATAACATAATCCTTTGCTTTTGCCACTGCTTCTGAACAGAGGGAGCTTTTTCTTCATTTTAATTGTCCTGATTCATTTTTAATTATAACCCTTCCTCTGTTCTGCTCAGTGACATCAAATACTGGAAGAAGACATTGGATTGCAGCCTAATATGTTTTGGCTGAATCAAAACTCGTGAGTTTCAGGTTTCTTTTCCTACTCACAGACATAAGAAACCTTTCTTATTTAATGAAGTTTCATTAGAGGCCTCTTACAATTTGGGCAGCTGCTTGTTCACACAATTTGGTTTTGCAAAGATTCACAGCCTCTCTGAGGTTAACTTCCCTTCACTGCCTTAATATGTAAATCCCAAATCTTTGGACTAATTTGATACAAGACAGAGCTCCTCAAACTGAAAATGAGCATGTGTGCCTATTGTCAGTTGATAAATTGGAATTGAAATTACAGCTCTGCAATGGGTGGAAGAATTTATCAAATCAGTTGTGTTGCACATTTCACATCTGGAATTCAAAACAGGCAAAGTAGCTTTGATTCTGCAGTGTGGGAAGTCTAAGTGGATGACAACAGTGATCCACTTAAATCTAATAATTCTCTGACACTATGAGCTATGAATTTAACAACTGAAAAGCATTTTTGCCAAGAGCAATAAACAAACATAAGTAAGGGTAAATAGCTTCATACACACAGAGTTAATCTTTTTCTTTCAATATTTGCTTTTTGATTTTTGTCTCCATACTTTAAAGTTGGATCCAAAATGGCTTATTGAAAAGTTGCTTAGTACTAACATGAGAGTGAAGTGACAGCTGGATCCCAAAATCTCCATCTGGACATATTTGATGATGCCTGGGACCCTGATATCTCATGCACTCAGAAAATCAAACCTAATGTTTTAAAAAGGTGTTTCTCCCACACAGACTTAGCTTTACAAATCCCACATTTCACACATCCCACGGAGTTTTATTGCCTTTCTTTCAGTTGCTCCTGAAGACACTAAGCACAAAAAGCCTAGAGCAGTGGGAAGAACAGATGCTCTGCAGGGAAGAGAGGTCTCAGGCTTTCCACTGCCTTGGTCATGTCTCTGCTGTAAATCTTGTCTGTGCAAGAAACAAGAATTATCTCAGACTCCCACAAGACCAAGAACAATTTCAAAGTTTTTTGGAGAGTGTCAGGTATGTGTTTTCAGTCTGCTTTCCCCAAAAGGGACTTAGGGTGATTGAAGCAATAAAAAGCAAGGTGAAGCTCATAAGAAGTATGCCTCTTCTCATGCTCCTCTTTCCCATGGCAAGCATAGGAAATAGCAGAACTCACAAGGCAGATATTACAGGACTTAACACATAACTCAAGAGCATTCAGCTGGGATCCCAAAATTCAGGTAGGATCCTAAAAATTCATGACTGAAAGGAGCCTGATAGGTCTTGCTCCATCCCCTTCACTAAGTGGACAGAATAGACACAGTTCATCTCCTATGAGAGGTTTGTCCCATTCGTCCTTAAGTATTTTCAAGTCCAGAAATGTACAATCTTTTCATGTTATCCATCCCAGTGCTCACCTGTGCTTCCAGTTAAAGAGTGATTCAATGTCCCAGGACAAGCAACTACAACACAGTGTGCTGGAAATAGTTACAAGTTTTAGTAATGTGATGCTGTACCTCAGCAAATACAGTTTTCAGGAAGATAAACTCAATGTAATGAATTACTAGACCAACTCATATAGCTCAAAAAAAAGGCAAGATTTTATGCATAAAAAGCCCCACACATCCTTTCATGTTGTTATTCACCATCTGTGCTCAGACCCAGCACCTATACCCAACAGGAGATTGTTGAGACTCAGACTCCCAAATCTCTTGGATGATTCTGAAAATGCTCTTTTTTAATGAAAAAATTCTTACTTTATGTGAAGTGAAATCAGAATTTCCACTTCTCCCATCACTTTCTCATTCCAGGAGCTGTCCTTGTAACAGTACTTAGTAGAAGATACTCCTCCATAAAAATAGTCTCTGTCTTCCATATGTCTCTCTCATGCATGGATAGATTAAAAAGCTGCTGCTCATTTCTTTCTGAGGGAGTTAAAATTCACAGAAGCCCAGTATACTGCAGAAGTTTTACAAGGTTTGAAGAAGAGCATAAGCAGGAGGGAGACATTTAAGCCTCTTCTTTCTTTTTAATATAAAAATTTTTTGCAGTTATGAAACAGGGACTAGACACCTCATTCACACTGTTTCTGGCAAAATTTTGATTCATTTTAGCCTATGGCAATGTCTACATATACCTCAAAATGCAGTAAAGCTTGCTGAGAAGAGATTCTTCCAAATCACGTTTGTAAATGGAGTAATCCATGCTTGACCTACATACAAACCATCTTGAGCTTCACCACTGAAATTCAAAGTGGCACCTGTCAGTTAACAACAAAATCTCCTTATTACTTGAGCGGGAGAAAGAAATTCAATTTGATTTGCAAGTTCAGTAAGGATACATCTATATTGCAGGGCTGCAGAGGGAGAGGTGAGTGACATTTTCCTGATGTGTGTGAGTGTCCATGTCAACCGGCTGGCTTTTGCAGCTCAGGCTGAATTCTGGGAAAGGCTCACTCTGAGCCTCAGCAAAGTAAAGCAGCAGTCAAGTAGGGCAGCAAAATGAGGGGCAGGAAAGCCACATTCTGAGGTGTGGAAAAGATGGAGCTGTCACAGTTCTGGGCTGTCTCAAAGAGGAGGTCTCTTGGGTGACACTCTTTCAACCAGAGGGACCATCCAGAGCAGCCCCCCCAGCAGAGAGCCACAACCTGACCCTGTGAAGAGCCCAGCAAGAGACAGGCCATGCACAGAGCAACTTTCCAGCTCTGGTGGCTCTTGTCCCCCATGCTGAGAAAAAGCAAATGCCTGGAGCAAGTTCTTGCTGTCACAGCATTACTGGTACTCAAGAAAACTTGTTTAAAACTATCAAAGGTGCCTTCCCTTGACCTGGTCACGCTTCCCAGCTGTGGTGCTGGCAAGGAAACAGCATTTTTCAGCTCAGAAACAGAATGCAAGATTTAACTAGCCATGTCATATGGAGTACCCCAGTATTGAAGTGGCTGCACCTACTTCAAGAACTGGGGAAACTGAGTTATAGACACTAAACTCACCAAAAAGCAGTTGAGCCTCTCACTGCAAGTTTTCAAGAGCTGTTGCTGTTCCAGCACCTGGCATCATGGGAAGTGTAGTTGAACTCGTTTCTCTTAGGAGAAAACAAGGTTTGTACTACAGCTGGCTGAAGGTTCCACAGACATACTGCTGACTTAGAAAAAAAATCAGTCTTCATAGTGCTTGCATTTTTATTAAAAACTATTTTTCCCCAGCAAGCTGGTACACTTATTTTTAAAAGCTAATTTTTAAGCAGAAAATTTGACCGGCCATTTTTTCTTGTGCCTGAATTTACTCTTGCTTTGGGAGACAGAACTTCAAATTACTGTGTGTTCCACAGTCCACCAGTGGGAACAAAACCTTGCACATTCCCTCCCGCACAGTACAGAGAATATGAGTCATTCCCCCTATAATGCTGGCAAACAGCAAACCAAAAAGCTATCACAAAAACTGAAACACTCTGAGGGCTTAAATCAAAAATATTCATCAGACCAAGGTTGGGGTGATGAGTTAAAATGGAATTCTTTGTCATTTCAGCTTTCTTTCCATAAAATGAAATAGAAAAAGAAAGAGATTCCATGGTGGAGGAATTTCTTGTCACTTTGAGTCTGCAGGGCCAAGAAAGCTCGGTGCTCTTCAGCAAATGAGACCAGAAGAGACCAGTCCTCATTTTCTTTACAGGGAAATGGTTTACCTTGAGTGCCTCCACAGACAGCTGCCTTCCCTCAAACATACCCACAGAGTCCTCCAAAACAGTGTGGTCTTTAACGCCTGCTGAGTGTCAAGTACCCCCACAGAAAACTGCAGACTAGGCTCTGTCAGCATGGCAGAAGCTGGTGTGTATGAGCCAGAGCTCACTTATTTACCCTGCAGTTACAACAACAAATCATGAGCCATTTTCATCAGACAGCTGTCCGTGCTTTTGCGAAAATTGGGACCTGACCATTGGCTCCTGCCTTTTAGGGGCAGACATGGCTCTCAGTAGATTTGTTTCCCATGTCTCCCTTAATTTCATTCATACAGTTCATTGCTCTCCTTCAGTCCTCCCACCTGAGAGAGAAGCTGTCAGCCCTCAGAGCTGAGATGGCCAAGGCAAAAGCTACTGTCTTCCTTCCAGTAATTATCCAGGAAACAATACTTGGCTAATGCACTTTTCAGGTCAGTAGGTTGGTATAAAAACAATCCCACAAGTAGTAACTGCAGTGAGATAAGAAGAATGGAACACATAACAGTTCTGGTAATTAAGAGCTATGGCTGCCTGCACTTGTGATGATTTTCTATCACTGAAAGACCTGGAATCAAGACTGGACAGCTTTTCCAGTCAAGCTGTTGATGAAACAAGAATCAGTACAGTGAAGCAGTCTGGTCTACCAAACACAAAATATCAGAACAGATAGTTACAGCAGGGGAGTTTTGACCTTCTGAATTAAGAAACAGTCAGACCAGAAGACTAAAAAGCATAAAACAATCTGGAAATTACCCCCCTAGAGCACACATGCTCTGACAACATTAGCTCCAAGTGTTTCCATCTGCTCAGTCTTCCAAGCTGAAGGCAATGTTACTCCCAGTGTGGGCATCATTTCCCGGTGCCCGTGTCAATGGCAAACCTCTCCAACCAACTCATCTAGATCCACAAACCACAGGCCAGCCCTGCTGGAGCCAAAACTTCCACTCCAGCACAGCTGTCTGATGTGATGCTCCCAGCAGAGGCTGATCACATCACACTGCTGTGTCTACCAGCAAATGCCAAACTGGTTTCCAGTAATTCCTTATGCTCTGTTTGTATTTGAACATGCTTCCATGTTCCCAGCACAAAGAGGAAAGTTTGGAGTGAGACATGAAATTCTGCCTGAGAAGGAAGCATCAGCACTCCCCAGGGCTTTATGGCTGTGCTTGCCTGAGGGAGATGGCCATTGACACCAGCTGTCAGTGAGCTTGCTGCCTCGTTCATCTTTTGTAGTTGTTCCAGTGGCTTCCTGTACCATTTTCTCTGGAACAGCCTAAAGCTGACTTCAGGTGAAATCCCAGAAAGCCCAGAGACCACCCCCTTTCAAAGAGCCATCCACCAATTGCAGGTATCAATAAACTCCTAGAATAGTTTGGGTCAGAAGGGAACTTAAAGATGATCTCATTCCAAACCCCTGCCATGGCAGCAACACCTTCCACCAGAGCACACTGCTCAGGCTACTCACACACACCTGCTGCCCACCACAATACTTGCAGGGTGGGTTTCCTTGGGCTGGCCAGAAGATTTTTCTCAGTGAATGGGGGACAAGAATGGTGGCCTGTCTTACTTGTAGGTTCCATGTTTTCCTTCCTGTTTTGGTATAGCAGTTTCATTCCTTGCCAAGAAGATCCCTGCTCGAGCACTGGGATCACACTGCCTTGGACAGACACCCCTCCAACACAAAATCCAAGCTGTAATTACTAAGCAGGCAATGCACTTCAGAGAGACTGCAAAGCCCACTCCTGCTGAGCCCAGCTGTGGATACGGTGCTGTTTGGGACTTTTTTCTACAATCATACCAATAATAAACCAGGACATCTTCCTTTCTCACTTCAGAGATGACTCCAGCAAGAATTACTGGGACATGTTTTGGCCTGGCATGAGCTGGGGTATGATCACATTGTGGGTACACCTGCTTGCTGGTAACAAACAGCAGCACACTGCAGAGCATCAAGCTGCCATAGTTTAGTACTTACACATCCTTTGGCGTGTTTTTCCTCCATGATGCTCCATCCCAGGGTGACTGTGAATGCAGATCCATTTCATCATTGAAGGAGGCTTCCAATTCTTTTTCTTTATGGAGCTGTTTATTTAGTAGTCTCACACTAAGTTATCACAGGGAATTGTGTTTGCACAGGGAAAAAACAAACAAACAAAATATGAGCCAGTTTCCTTTATTGCTGAAATCAACCTTAGCTCTAATGACAGGAAGCTTTCTCTTATTTCCAGCCCCAGTACAGGAGAAATAAGATTAACAGCTCCTACAACATCACCCCAGGAAACCATTCAAGGTGGCTATTATTTTTATCTTTTAAAAGCCTAATTAACATAATTATTAATTAGGTAAATATAGCAAGTATGGATTCACAAAAGTGCTCAGGTAATCATATTATATTGGCTTACCACAACTGTGTTTTCAGTGACCTCATTGTAATGTGAAATCACACCAGTATTTTACTTAACCTGAAAAACAAAACAAAGCTGGAAGTCAAAAAAACCCTGCTTTTATCGAGTGTATTAACTGTTTTAAATATCAAAGCATTTTTTCTTTCAACTTATTTAAACCCATTCCAAGGATAATAAATTGACACATCAATTTTGTTGTTACGGAGCCTACTTAGCAAAAAAATACAGACAGAGGATCACAGAAATGTTGTAGGATGGGACCTCTGGAGGTCACCTAGTCCTACCTACTGCTGAGAACATAAGCTGTGTCTTTCTTTGGCCCCAAAATGCCTGTTCTGACTCTGGTGCATGCCCACAAAACAGCAAGCCAGGGCAAACTCAGGGCTCCATGCTCAGGAGGACGATCAGTGGGGAGGACAGAGCTTTACTCCAGGCAGTGGGACATGCCTGTGACCTGCCCCCAGCCTATCAACCTCTCCTGTACCAGACTGTCAAACCTCACTCACTGTCCTGAGATCGTTTATGAGAACTGATAGGAGCAATCCTTTTCCACATCAGCAGAGATTACACAAAGCCAAGCAACATGCAGTGCATCTTGCCTGCTGCTAATAGCATTTTTAGACATCAGGTCCCCCAAAAAATCAAAAAAAATGCTTGAGACATTCTTGTTGATTTGATCCACACATGCCAGAGCACCTGTGTGTGGGCACACCATGCCTCTCAGATCACTGCAAACTAATTAAGGGTTTTCTTCACCACATGGATAATTATTATTATTCAAAATGCATTGATTCATTAAAGAATTTAGCTCAGACACAATAACTCCCTTGCTCCTGGGTAAGGAGGCTGTTGTATAGCTCAGCCTTGGCTTCTGATCCTTTCCACTAGAGTTTCAGTGTCTGATTATCCTCAGGTTGCATCCTTACAAATTCTTGCTCTTAGAGGAAGCTGTGCTAGAGAAGATGGACCAAAAGTGGAGTTTCCAGAAGGAACAGCAGCAGCTATGTCTAATTTTTCAAAAGCTTTCTACATTCAAGGAGATCAGTTTTGAACTTCCCTGGGAGTCAAACTTCCAAAAACCAAGGCCTAGCTAATAAGAAAGATTAATACCATGTAGCACTGAAAGTTCCAAGGGAGCATCATGTCATCTTGTCCTACTCCCTGCATAATGCAAATGAGATAATTCCACCTAGTACTCAGAGTGGCATGAAAGCACATTGCCCAAAAGGCAGCTTGCCCTGATTTGACAACTTCAAAAGAGACCAAATCCATACAAGACTAAAAAATTCCCCTCTGTCATTTCAGAAAAAGATGGCAGATGTGGGCTGAATTCTACTTCATCCTATGCTTCGATTATTTGCCTGTCACACTTGACTGCTGCTCAGTTCAGCCAAGGGATTTGGCTTATTTCTTCCAGGAGGAGGAAGTCAAGGTCCACACGTGGTTTATTTGCAAATACCCCTAAAACCAAGTCCCTCTAATTAAGGGATGACTTGGGCAATCCTTTGTGCCTATCTCCTTTTGTCCCTCTAAGAGGAGCTAATTTGGCTTCTTACTCATTTCTACTAACATACAAGCACTAGAAACTAGACTAAAATTAAGAGCTAGACAAGAGCTGCTTGTTTCTACACCATCACCAACCTCTTGAACACTCTCCCATTTGCATCTTGGACAGTATTCCCATACCAGTCACCTTTGCACCTATTTTAACACAGAAGTGTCCAGACAGCAGCCTCACCTTATAGGTATCTAACCAGGAGTCCCAACAGCTGTCCACATCTTCAGTTCTGAGGAGCAGAGTCATTTATACCAACGAGCTCAAGAACACAACATTCAGTTCCTTTACATTTTGCACATCCTAGCAAAATGCTTCATTCCTGGAGGCACACATTTTTCCTTGATTAAACATGAAAGCTGTTCAAACCCAAAGATGACCCTTAATTACGGCTTTGAACACACTTGTTACAATTACCTCCTTGCTCATCTTGGGAAAGTATAATAAGAAGTAACATGATAATATGCAGTGCTATAGTTTTGGAGTAATTGCCTAGTATGCATGAACTCTGTGAGGCCTTTTCCAATTACATTGTAGCTTGCTAATGTTTGGGGATTTTCCAGGATAAATTACGTTAATTGTGTTCCTTGGATCTGTTTTCCACAAAAAGCCCAATAAACAGCAAGAAGAGGGAGGGAGAGAATTAAGTGGCAGAGTTAATTAGATTAGGCTTGTGCTGTAGTGAAGCAGGAAGATTCCACTAAATCCTATAATAGGCCCTAATGAGGATTTTATCATGCTTGTTAAACGGGTCATTTAGTTGTGTGACGGGGCCGCTGAGTGTAATGTAAAAACTGGTTAATAAAAAAAAAAGTCTTTTAATTGCACACACAGGCAAAGCAGTGTCAAAAGAATCCAGCCAAATGGAATAGCCTCCAACCAAACACAGGAAAAGCTCTGCAGTTCCTGAAGTGGTGAACATGTACTGTGATTAGGCCACTTAATTTTCCTTGACTGGCATAAAAATTAATGCTTCATGAGTGATTTACAGTGGGGAACTTTAATAATCCAGATTTATCAAAACAGAAATTACATTTTTCTTCTTTATTTTTTTGTCTTGTTCTGTTTTTTTTACAACGTGTACAAAAATGAATGCAGATCTGATTGTTGTTGAACCATCTGTACCTGTCCCTTTTGTTAGTGTTCGTAGAAATATCCATAACAGAGTCATTGACTATTCTGACTAAGCTCCTGCCAGGGATGGGATGAGATAATCTTTGCATTTTGTTTTCAGGCTGCAGCCATCACACAGAAAAATGAGAGTCCTGGAAGATGCACTCCATGGAGAATTCTTCCTTATCATTTTCATTTTTCATTCAAAGACAAAGGTCCTGAATGTTCTGCTTAGTACTGAGCACAAGAACCCATATCTGCTCTGAATTTGCCAAGGGGTGTGAACATCCAATACTCTTCTGGTTTTCTGATCTCCCACCCCTGAGACAAACTCAAAAAGACTAACCTGAGCCATGCAGACACACTCGGAGGCTATGTTTACTAAACAAGAAGCAAATCTAGACTATCAGGAAAAAGGATGATGGATATCAAGGATACCATTTGATCCACCTGCTTGTCAAGGTTCACCAATTCAAAATGAGACATTTGATAGGAGTTCTCTGAGCTTAAAGGCCTACTGTCTCCTGGAAGCCTGGAAATGGTTGTTCACTACAAGCTACTTTCTTGGGTGGCATGTGGCCTGCATGTCTTCAGAGGCAGAGTATGTCTCTTCCCTAGCTGTTATTTCAGCCTGAAGCTCACTTAAACAATAAGGGAAGATGTGTCCTTTGTCTTGCTCTAGCCTTGGATCACTCTTCCAATGCTCCCAGAGAGGTTCTCATGTGTTCATGCCTTCCTTCAGCATTCAGCTCAAGCAGCCTGACAACGCCCCAGCTCACTGCCAGCCTGTCAGGGCTGCATCTCTGACACTTCCTCTCTTGTACTTGAAAACATCCATTTGTTTTCTCAAGGCCCCCACTGCAGAAAGGGTTTGATTTATATCAGTCTCCATGGAGAGTGGCAGGGACCAGGTGGTGACTGAGCAGAAGACCATGGTGACTCCCACCCGTCCAGCAAATGACAGCCATTACCCCAAGCACCCCACGGTGACACAGCAGCTGCTGCACCTGCAGCACAGCTTGGTGGCACCCCCAGAGGCACCAGCATGGGACAGCAGGTCATCCATAAATGCCTCCTCCAGCACCCGGTGCTCTGGTGCCTCAACAGCCAAACATCTGCTGGGGAAAACGAAAAGAACAAGTTCAACTCTTTCCTGCTTGTTCATTCTACACTGGTGATTTTTCAACTTCTTTCGGTTTGCAGGGCTCTAAGCATGTTCCAATGGCAGCATGTGAACTCCCCTGCAGTGATTCAAGCCAACTGCTAATCGACTTTATTTTCTTAGTTCCCGTTCCAGGTACGTTCTATATGCTCTAGGAGACCAAGAACTAGCTACAGGTAGAATATTATTGTCCTGATCACTTTCTAATAAGATAACAAGTAAAATAAAAGTTAAAATACCTGTCCAATAAGACATGTCAGCCCACATACTGTTGGCATTATAACTATACATGTGTCTGAGTTTGTTTAAAACCTAAGTTTTAACTGGGACAAACACAATCCTTACAGAGCAGCTACTAGAATTTGCTTAATTTAAGGCAGCTTCTTTATCTTCCTTCCTTGAGTCCTTCTTACAACAATCCTGTGCCATCATCCTGGGACAGCTTCTGGGGTGGAGGGATAGGATTAGATGATCTATTGAGTCTCTGCTATACATCTGGTATCGTGATTTGACACATTTCCTAACAAAAGCTGGACATGTAGGATGTACATGAAAGGAGTGTATTGCTTCCCAGCAGAGCAGACTTCCCTTCCAATCAATGAGGCTCCCAGAGTGCAAAATGCTGAAATAAACTCAAGATATTTTAATTGGCAACTTTCTTTGTTTAAACAATAAAGAAGTAATATGGGTCACTTCTGTTGTGGAGCAGCACAGACTGTCTGTCAGGCACAGACAAGACTTGTATAACAACAGGATGGAAAATGCTGACTTTACGTTCTTTTCTGTTGTACTTGTGACCTGGACTTCTCCCTTTTCTTCCTTTTTTTTCTCTCTCTCTCTCTTGCTTTTTTCCTCTTAATGCCAAGCTCTGAAAGCATCCCAACTTGCCAAGCTCTCTTCCTACCGACAGCTGAAGGTGCTAATTGCAATCCCATCAGTAAAATGCAGACCTGCCCCTCATCTCTCCTGTACCACTCCTGTCTTTCCTTTGCAGCTAATGAAGTGTCTCACACTGCAGAGGGAGTAGTTTGTAGAGCCAGCTTTCACCAGGATGCTTACAAAGCTATGCTCACAGCAAGGAATTAGAGCCAAAGCTCTCTAAAAATCAAAGGAAGGAAGAACTAGCCACTGTTCTGTCACCTGGGCAGGCAGTGGGCTGCAAATACAAAGTGACTGGGGATGGCTCTATTGCATGGATTGCTTTGGATGTTGCTGTGTCTCCCCCGAGACAGACTGTTTGTTTGCTTAGTCCCTGATGCAGCACACCAAGTCCATGCTCCAAGATTCGTCTCTCTGCTTTTTGTCAAAAGGTCAAGAATACTCTGTGGATGCAGCATGGCTTTTTCTTGAGAGGCAGAAGAATTGTGCTTCCTGGGGAAGGGCAAAATCCTTCAGCATGGGAGTGTTGTTGCATGGGAGTTTGACCTGCCTTTCAGCTCTGCCGCTGGAGGCTGGTGACAGAAGTTACACTTGTGGCACCCAGCAAACTGAGTGAGCTCCCTGGCATGGCACAGCAGCCTGATACCACTCTTTGCTTCCCCAGAGTTCAAGTTCCCGTGGTTTGGGGATGCAAATGTTATTTCTTCTCCAGGGTGTTGGGTTGGTTTGGAAGTCTATCCTTTCCAATAGCAAGTTGTACTGAATTAACCATAAAATTGTGACCTGAATTAAACTGACTTGGGGCACTCTCTAAAATTCGCCCCAAAAGTGGTCATCAACATGAAAGGGGAGCAACTGCCCATAACCTGTCTTGAAAATCCAGAGGAGATGGAGCATGGATGTCTCATAGCAGCATTAGTTTTAGTACAAGGAACCAGAATTGCCTCCAGACTCTTTTGCCCACTCCGTGTCACACAGAGTCACCTAGGAGAGGAAGAGGAGGGATAATTCCTATGAATGAATAAATTTTGGATATGCCATGACAGCTCCCTGTTTTTACACTCAGTACTGGCTCCCAGGATTCTTGCCTGTCTCTGCTGATCCTATCTGCCCCTGCACCTTCTACACAAGTTCAAAGTTTGTACAACATTTGGGCCCAGAGCACTGTATCCCCTCAATCAGAGTATTTATTTGCATACATAACTGATGAAATTAAAAGAAACCTAATACTGAGGCCCCAGATGCTCTGGAGATTAATACATGGCTATATTCACGTTAGCACCTGATTTCTCCAGAGATGGAAAACTGCCTCTCATCCCTATCACAGCTGCCTCTGCTTTCTGTAAGGAGGATTGAAAGGGCTAAACCTCAAACAGGATTTCTAGATCCAGGTTTGCAAACAAAGCAAAACCAACAAACATATGGGATTAAAAAAGAAAAAAAAAAGTAGAGGAATATTTAATTGCCATTTGCTTCCTATTGGGAAGGGTTGATTTCTAAGTCTTAATTCTAGTTATGAAAGTTGAAAGTTATTCACAGATGTCCCAAGGTTCACAGTTTAGCTACATCCTGAGCACCTGTGAAAGGAGGCAAAGTAAAAGGTCATGTGTGCTGTACAGTAACCACACATGCAGAATTTCAAAGCATCTCTTCAGTCTCCATGGGAAATGCTTAGAAGTCAAAAAGTTGCAACAGTTTCAAAATGCTTTTGCTTTATAAAGCTGTGAGCACCTAATCCATCCTTGTCTTCTTACATCCATCCATGTGCATTGTTCAGTTTCTGGCAAATTCTTCTCAGGCTGAAAGTTTTAGAATCTTATGGGTTGAATGTAACAGAATTTTGTGCTGAAAGTGGTCCCAGCCATGGAAAGAAAGAGGCAGAATCCTTAGATGCAGACAGGTTGGTGGGGAAAGTGTGAATCTTTGCTTGTGATCACCAGGTGCTAAATGCAGCATAAGAAAAGTGCTCCCAGCCCAAAAAAGCTTTTAATTCTCACTTATTTCTGTTGGTTTGAGTGAGATGTACATCTCACCTGCCTTAGGCAGACCCTCAGTGCTAAATGTGGGCAGCTATTTCCCCATGAACATTTCTGCCTTCGTATCTCAGCCAGGGCTCACCTGCTGTCCCAGGTTCAGGGCTGCCCATGTTGCTCAGCTGCTTCTGCTGCCTCACACAGCTCAATTCTCCAGAGGTGAATGACTGTTAATATATCCCTTTGCTGCTAGAAATACTAATAAGAACACACACACACATACAGAGAAATCAAGGAATTCATCAAATTAATGGACAGACCCTGAAGCACTGTAAATTCAAACATATGAATTTCAACATCTTCAGGGGTTTTAATGCCATTTTTCCCTTCTGGTATCTAAGTGTTATAAAACTCTGGGCAAGTTAGCGAACCAGGGAATGAAACTGATTTGAAATAAAAGCAAAATGACTCAGGGGTTTAATTGTCCAGGCTGGGCAAAGTGAAAAAAAGTAAATAAGCAGTTTGTTATACATGATGGAAAACAAATTGCAGCAAGTCCAATGCTGCAAACTTTCTTCAGGCAAAATTTTCATCAGTTTCCCTGGCAGGGGCAGGTATGAGTTCCCAGAGTGGGATTCAGTAGCTGGAGATCATCAAGAGCTCCCAGAGCCACAGGGCATTTCTGAACATCAAACTGGAAACAGCCAGAAGGTGGGTGACTTTCAGAGCATTTCACCTGTATAAATCTGAATTTTTTAAAATATCTCCACCAGGGCAATAAAAAGGCTGATGTTGAAGTTGTGCTCCCTCAAATAACGTGTGGGGAAGTGTGTGATGTGAAGAATACTGAATTTACCACCCTACAGTGGGTTGATTTATTTTCATAAAATACTTTCTTCATAAAAGAAAAGAGTCTGCCTTTTTCTTTTAATTACAGGTGATATTTTTCACAGGAAAATTTTGTTTCAACTTGATGATCTATTTTTTTAGTCAAGAAGAGTCAAATAAGAGGATTTTATCTTTGCACTGACATTTCAAAAATGCCAAGAACATCAGCATTTGTTTAGATCAAAGATGTCACTATTCATCAATCTGATAGTTCAGAATTGGGATTTTCCAGAGCAAAAGCATTCAACAAAAATTTGATTTTCATCACAGCCAAAAAACACCTTTTCAAAACTTCTCCCAATCTCCAGATGAAATGCCTTCCTCCACCAGTGGTCCTGTGTCTCAGAAGTCCCCAGAGTGCCTGGGAGAGGGGCACACTCCTGCTACAGCCCCACTCCCAGGCACTTGCACCCTGGCCAGGAGCACCTGATCCACCACATCTGGGAACAGCACCCTCTGAAGGGCTCACCTCTCACCTGAGCTGCAGAGCTCCAGATCTACTGACATCAAGAAAAGTCTCACTTTGAGGAGTCACAGGAGATGTGCAGCATCCCTTGCATTTTATTACTGTAGACAGAACAGGCAGCACAGCCCCAGCCGTGAGGCTGCCCAGGGATCTCCAGCCCTGACTGCTCCCTGATGCCACCTCTGCTTGCCTGTCCATGCAGGTGAGCCCTGCTGCCTGCTACCCATCCACACAAAGAGAGAGAGTCAGGAAAAGGGTCCCTCCCTGTCTGGCAGTGCTCATCCACCTCTCCAAGGTGTGGGTGTGACAGCAGAGCAGAGCACTACCCAACAATCCATAGGCTCTGCAGCCAAGGAGGGGGTGCCTGGCATAAAATTCTCCAAAACCACGGGGAAACTGAAGGAAGAACAAGGAAGCACTTCCCAGTGTTAAACTGGACAGGCAGAGGAGCTGGAAATTCCTCTGGTCTTCCCACCCAACAACAATTTCTCTCCCTTCCCCAGGTGGTGGCACTAAGGACAAGGTACATGATTTCCCCCAGGCCCGTTCACATCGTGAGGCTGAAAGCTCCTCCGGAATTGGCAGCACTGCTAAAATCTAATCAGGTGCCTCTGTGCAACAGACCCAGAAGCAATTGCAATCAAGCCAATTGCTGCATCTGATTACACATGAAAACCCTCGTGCCGCTAAGTGTTTTGCAGTGCTTAATAAAATGTGCTGGTCTTGCCTCAAATTGCATCAGGCAGGGCTGGTTTGGCTTTTTTCTTAATATTAAGAGTTATGTGAAAGGAGAGAAAGAGGAAGAATAGGATGGAATTTGAAAAAGCAACCAGTGAAAGCAAGGTAAAACAGGCCAAATATACACTCATTCCTTCATATGCCTTCATTATAGTGAAATGAGATCTTCAGGATGAACTTCATAGAAATTCCAGCAATCCCAGGAGAGAATCTGGCCAGGTGTCCATAGCTCCTTTGCTGGCCTCATGACAGACAGTCACACTGGGTAATCAAAGGCAGTGGTCTAATTCCCCAGAGAACAGTGGATTTTGGGTTTAACACACAATGGGTTTGGGGGCACACACACACAAAAACCCCCAAACAAAGGCACTGCACAAGCCAACACAAACAAAAGCCCCTGTGTTTGTCTCCCTTCTGACTGAGTTTCTGTTTTTCCCAATTTTCTAGCAATCTGCACAAAGACAGGATGAAAAATCTGAATTTTTCGTTGTTAACCTATCACTTAAAAGTCATGGATTTTGCAACTGGTACATCAGCATAGCCCATACTATGTTCCCTAAAGTTACTCTTGATTTAAAGTGGGCCAGCTGGATGCTGCAGAAACTGCATGCCTGTGAGAACACTGGAGAAATCTTGCCTGCACTATGCTTAGTCTAAGCAGGAACTCACCATTTCACAGACCCTGTGAGTGACACATCTCCTCCAGGCTGTCCCCATCTCCCACAGGTGCAGTGCAGCACCACCATCATCCCAGTCAGTATCCTCAGACTTATTGTGACCAACAAAGTGCCATCCCTTGGCTCTCTGGGCACCACTTCCACATCTCTGCAGCTCTGATTTGCTGCCTGGGCCAAGCACCTCCAGCCATGGTTTCTCCTGAGCTCAAAGGAATGGATCTGCCAGACACACAGAGCTTCAGCCATTTCCAGAAAGTCCCAGAGTGAGGGAAAGCCCCAAAGAGCCTATTTGAGCATTTGAGAGAAACAAAGAGTGATGGAGAAGAGGGATTAATGAGCACAATGCCAACCACAGGCATTTTTATAACATAAATTGTCCCTCTATCAATTAAGGTCTAGTCATGGCAGAGGAATTTATATTGCTGCGATAATGAGTAAAAGCTTGAAGCTGCCACAAATCCTGGAGCAAGAGGCCACTCATCCCTGCTGCAGTAATTTTCAGCTGTGAAATCCAAAATTTCATAAAGAAGAGATACTCCCCTCTACCACTTTGACAAAGGCAAAAAGGGAACAAGGATTTGCAGTGGGAGAAGAAAGCACCAGGTCATCAGCAATTCCCACACACACCCAGCCTCTGCTAATTACAGCAGAGACTTGGCTCTGCTTCCTGGATTTCATCAAGGGGGCCATTGGAGCTGATGAATTAATAACCTCTGAAAACTGAACCTGTTTCTTGTGATTGCTGGTCAGGGTTTGGCAGAAGTGCTGCAGAAATCTCTGTCTTGAAAGGGAACTTCAGCTGCAAGCTGGGACTTAGAGACACCAGTGCACCTCTTCTTCACTTGAGGAGAGACTGAGCTCAGAAGCCAAATTCCAGGGCAGAAAGTTGTATCCTAGCACAATTAAAGAAATTAAAGTCATAAAATGTTTCATGATACAATAAAGTATACTGACAACAGGGAATCATTAAAAA
The DNA here is from genome assembly GCA_013400955.1 of Drymodes brunneopygia. Lineage (NCBI taxonomy): Eukaryota > Metazoa > Chordata > Aves > Passeriformes > Petroicidae > Drymodes > Drymodes brunneopygia. Next base: position 361,763 of record VZTZ01013159.1, on the reverse strand, counting down.
CATTATTATTTTAACATAAGGCCAAGACAACCAATATTAAGAGGCACTACTTTCCTCTTAAAATGACTTGGCCTCCAGGAGTTTGAGGAAATCTGGATACCCTTGCTCTTCCATGCAGTTCTATAGGTCCACCATATCCAACTTGTCTCTTTGGGGTCCTTGTAAAGGCCCCTGTGCCCTCCTTCAAAGTTCACTGAGATAATGAAGGGCGCTTCAGTGGTTTTGGAGTTGCTGTTGAAGTCCACTGAGAACCCCAAAGCAAAGGCACCAGGAGGGTTAATGCATCCTGAGTGCTGGAAAAAGCACAGCTTAAAGCGTTCAGCAGACGGATGAGGCTGTGCATGCCTGCTCAGAGACTCACATCAGGAATTAAGCCTGCAGTGCTCATTAATAATAATGGGAACTAAATGCTGTATTGCATGTGTCGTGATGGGAACGGACTCCTTCTGCTACAGCATGGGGCTGTCCTAAACAGATGATTTAATTAGTATGTTACAAGTATTGATTCTGGGAATAAATATGAATTCAACAAATATTGCTAATAAGCTTCTCAACCCAGCAGTATGTCCTCCACACAAACCAGAAGCAATTGCTAATTTAATAAATGCCATATCCCAATACTGACAGGAAATTTAAAAAACACTCTTAATGGCAAGACCAAAAATAATCTCTGCCTCCCTCAAATCTCTGTTTCAAGGCAGCATTTACAACTGGCCTTTCCATATTCTCATTTTACTGTGTGGGTTTCTCCTTCAAAAGATGTTATTTTTTTTTAGCAAGCAGAATGTCCATGTGAGGACTGGGAACAGGCTTCCTGAGAGGGGCCTAGGAGGTAGATCTCTGCTAATCCTTGGACTAAAATCAAATATCTACATAATATTCTTTTTGCTCTGGTCTTCTCTTTGCATAGAGGTGATGTAACCTGCACAGACGCCTCTGCCAGATATGAGGATCAGTTCAGACCCTGCATTAAAACAATTTTTTCAGAGAAGTCCTTCTGCACCTCCTCCATTTCATGCTCACAATTTCCTTTCTTCCTGTGCTTCTTCTCATTCTGCTTCTCATTTAAAGTCTTTTGGGGGGCTGAACTCTACTGGCTGCTCATTTCTGCTGGTGCAGCACTAGAGGGATCAGCAGGATTTTAGCCACCTTTTCCCACAATCTGGCAATAACCTAAGTGCCCAATAGGACTCCCAGTTGGTTCACAGAACATGAGCAGTACCAAGTCCAACTGCAAGTGATCCCCTGCTGTCCATCTGCAAGCCAGACCTGTCCCAGACAACCCTATATCTCTTGGTTCAGATTTCTTCCTCCTGATGACTCATTGCACCACCAGATTTTTTGCATCCATCATACTTCAGCTGTTTGAGTAACTCCAAATTGGGAAGAAGGGAAGGATTTTGTCCAATGAATTTGACCTTCACTTAATAGTTACTCATAAGTATATATATGAACAAAAATTTTCACCTGAATTATCTGCATTTTTGCAAAAGAGAGATTCCCAAGCTTGTCTATATGGTCATTAACTGATGCTTTCCCATCTGCTCTTTGCAGGGAATATGCAGGTTTGTTGATAATATTAGCTGTGGTAGTCAAGGGAAAAATCTCTGACTGTTGTGCATTAGCTCAGCTTTTCTCTGTTCTGGCAAGTTTGACTTATCATTAAACATCCCAGAAATGCCAGCTCAAAAAATCATTTCTGCTTTGATGTTATTTTCCACCTCTGAGAAATTGCTCCTCTCTTTTGGGGATTTGATTTTTATTAGAAACTTTTTTAAAGGCCAAAAAGCTCTAAATGCATCAACAAAATCAAATGACTCCAACTCAAGAAGACAGCCAAAACCCTTCCACATTTTGGCCATTTTTTTGATGTACATTTTCCAATCCATCTCACTCTCTCCCTTCTTTATTACACAAATATATGAAAGAAAAATAGATTTTTTTTTCTACTCCAAGTTATTATCCGTTATGTTATATGAGAACTTAAGAACAGCCAGTCTGGATTTTAAAAAGTGTCCAGCCCAGTATCCTTCCACAGCACAGGAGGTCAAGTGAGCTTATACAAAACTTTCCCCCAGGCACTCCTTTCCTCCATGAGTCATTTGCAGTCTTTAGCATTTTCTTTGTGTTCATTAACACTTGCACATAATAACAGATTACATGTAGTTCAGGAAGCTCAAATTCAGTGTTACTTTATGAAAACTGGTTGGTGCTAATCTATACCGGTGTTGAATAGATTCTTCCCTGTTCTATTTAACTAAATGCCAATCCATATGCACTTATCCAGAGATCCTGAGCAGATAACATTTCTCACCATTTCCAGCCTCCCCAGAGAAGTGTTTTCTCTGCAAATGTTCCCAGCCTTGTGTAACACTGAGTTGTTCTTGTCCAGTCATGTCTCCAGAGTGAGCTGCTCACTATCAGCTGTGTGCATCTGTAGGCCAGAATCACTCTCATGAATAAATAAGAAGGCATGATCAGTTATCGGGAGCATCAACATGCTGGAGGAGAAAGCTCACTAGGGGAGGAAAAAAAAGCTTTTATTACTTTCAGATGCCCTTTTGCTCTCGTTAGAATGGAAACTGTGGGACTAGAGTGTGAAGGGAGATAAAGGGGGGCTGGCAATGGTGGATTTTATTTTAAAAAAAAAGTTATACAATCACATTGTCAAGTTCCTGTTCCCACCTGGGAAAAGCTGTGTGGCCTTTCAGCCCAGCACACAGAGTGCAGGGTCAGTGTGGCAGCACCAGTTCCAGGAGGGGCTGATAACACAGGAACATCCTCCCAGCTTGGTTTGTTGAGGACCTGGGGCACCACCAAGCCTGGGTTTGGGTCCCAGGAGTGCAGCCAATTTGCCTCCTTATAGCCAGTCCATTACAGGGCTGCTTCTCTCCCTCCTGCCTCAGCAGGGACTGATTCCATTGCGCTCAGCTGGACTCCAGACAGAGAATCTGCTAAATAAAAAGCTGCAAAGAATGTAGAGCCTGGCCTTGCATGTATTTGTTATTCCTACTCATAGGCTGGAACAAGCCTTTAAATGTTCCTATTGATTCCTACAGACCTAAATAAAGGATTGAACTATACAACAATTATGGCATGGAGACTCTGCAGAGACCAATCCTGGATCATTGCTATGAGTGCTTAATGATCCTTGAATTCATGAGGAGGAAAGAGGACCTCACTTCTCCCAAGAGTCTGTTTTCATCATTTGGATCAGGTCCAAAGAAAAAGATGGATATTTTCTTTCAGGGAAATTTCTGCAGGCTTGATTCTGCAGAGAAAACACTGAGATGAAAGGTAGTTAACTGAGTTGTTTGGTTGGCTTTGTCTTTGGCTGGATTTTCTGATGTCTAATAGATTGTGAGCTCTGAAGCTTTTCCCAAATCTGGGCAATAATAGCAGTGTGCTCTTATGTGAGCAAAAGCTGTGATCATATACTGACAACACAGAAAAATTCTCCTTAACCTCTTTCAGTTCTCTTCTTTTTACAAAATATGTAGAAGCTGGCTATATTTGAGATTTCTACCCTCTGTCAAATTTGGTCACAATTCAACTCTCTAAAAATTCATGCAGGTGGAAGATGAGCACATATGCCTAAGTAGACACAGGAAGCATGGTCACATAAATCAAAGACAGCACAATAGAGGATTAGTGATCCAAGATTTTCCCTCAATGCTGATCAATGCCAGCTATTTGAGGAAGCATATTAGAACATGGTGAGCGTTCAATGATACTTCAAGTATTTTACAGCCTCCAGGAAACCCTGTTAAAGGTTTTCTCAGACTGAAGGGGATACCCACCAAAGGATTTTTTTTCCAATGAATTTGTCCACTTCTGTTGTACATGCATGGAAACTTTTAGCATCTACAGCAACTGCAGCAAGGAACTCCACAGCCTAAGGATACGTTTTGTGAAGATGACTTCCTTTTGTTTTCTCTAAGACTGCATCATGACAGTTTCGTGCCCCCACATTGAAAAAGACATGGTGCTGTATTTCATTAGATTTAGAAAAAAAATAAAATCAAATAACCCCAGTCTGTACAAGAAAGTATCTGGCCTGCAGGCTACTCCAGAGACTAACATCAGAATCTCACTAGTCACGTTAGATGTTCAAACACACACAAATCTGGAGGTTACTAATACTTGGTTTACCCATCCCTCATCTCAAGAGTTCTGAAAAAAACTCTGAAACCCAGAAAAGAAAAACGACAGGAATAAAAGTTCTCAGTCCAGACTCTGTTTCTACAAGCTATCCATCACACTGTGAAACATCAAATATATTTGATTCTGGCTTTGGAGACTTTTGTAAGCTCTTTTCCTACATAAGTAGCTGAGCCCTCTTCTCTATGTACAATATATTTAATATCAACCAGTGACTGCTGGAATCAATGAGAGTCCTCCAGCTCAGCTCAAAATAGTTAATCAGGCTCCAAAAGCTGATCTTTGTTAATCTGCATTGAAAACCTAAAAATCAAGGCTTATTTTCTCTTTTTCAGGCCTCTCAACATCTTGAAAAACTACTCAATCAGAACCTCAGATTACATTATATATTAATCTGCTCTGCAAACCTAAAATAGAGAAAAAAAAATAAGATTATCAATGTCTCAAAGAGTGATGAATGTGATTTTCACTGATTCTCTATGTAGGAAAACTTCGGGCTGCTAATACTGAATATAGGTCAATAAATCATCCTTGTAAGAGTGACCTAATTAACACTGCAGCACTGATTTGAATGCATGAAGCTCATTATCTTCACTCAAGGTTCACTCTCATAGAAAAGAAAAAAAATTAAAACTAAAAAACTCATGGAAAACTTTGTGGAAGCAAAGTTTCTGAACAAGATGAAAGGTAAATGTTGCTTCTCGTTCCCAGTCTTTGATTCCTCCTGAGCTAGAGAACACAATAGGAAACACTTTTAATTAGTCTGGTGCAGCACCACCAACGATGATTGCTGTTTGTAAAAGCACCCATTGCCTCTTTGAAAGCATCCCCAGAGCTCAAAGGATATAAAAGCAGAGTCTGTTGCAGTACCTAAAGAGCCCCTCTGCAGTGACCTATCCCCATGGAAAACCCAGTCCTACAGCCCTCAGGGACTTTGCCCAGAGAAATCAAATCCACTGCTCTGCCTCCTCGGGGAGGATGAAGGCCAAAGAAATTTGCATGATCACCATGTACCTAAACCCAAAAATCCTTCCCTAAATTATTGTAATGGCCCAAGGCTAAACCTATATAATTTCCTTTTGCAGCCCCTTCCTCCCCAACTCCATCAGCTGGAATAAGAATTTTTTCATGGCTTTTGTACTAAAAGTTGAACAGTGAACAACGGAATATACTAAAGCAGATGAACAGAGAAGTATTGTTTCTGAGTGTCACATGTAAATTGAGAAAGATTTGGACCAGAAAGTGACCAAAGCCTGCTCTTTGACAGTCAAGGCGGATTCTCTCTGTGATACAAATGCCCACCATTGCGCCCCCAGCTATGTGTCAGACACAAGTGAAGATAACCCAAACACAGACACTCAGCTTTTGGAAAGAACTAAATACTTCAGAATGAACTAAATACGAGGTAGTTTAGACACAGTTAATCTGGAAACTAGGAATTATTTCTAGTAGATCAAGGAGACAATTTCTAGAACAAGACAAAAGAGATTACTGGTTTTGAAGCTGAATTTTGATGTATGACAGGGATTATACAGTGTAAAAACTTGAGTTTCTGCAGTGGACCAGAGCTCCTCTGTGACCTGTAGTTCTGCCTTTACAATGTACAGCTGGATATAAACTCAGGTACTCTTATTCAGTCTTTGGGAAAGGTGTATAAAATTGGGAAATTGTATCCATTTACCTCATTAACTGAAAAAAAACCCCAAAGTGGAATCTTATTCCATACAGCTCACTTGACTCAATTAACTAAAGTCTGAATCAGTGCTTGTTTGCAAATACTGTCATTCTAAATCAGGAGCCAGAACCAGCAATTGTTCCTTTTCTATTAAAGTAATTGAGGAGGGTGCCATTTGATTATCCCAAGGCTTTATTATTAATTTGTCATTTCTATGTTTGGTATAGATTTTGATTGATTTTCTGTGCTCTTTGCAAATGAGTAGGTTGTCATGAATACAAAAGCACCCCATACACAGCCACCACCACAGCTCACCCACCTGTTGTTTCCCTGATGTCCTGGTCACTGAAACTGCCTCCTTTTGCCATCCACCACTTCTCACTCACAACAACTGCTGCCTGAACTAGTGACTGCACCTGGGCTACAGCTTCCAAAAAAGTATTGTGTCCTTACCAGAGACATAACTGCACAGAAGAGCAGGTAGTCACAGTGCCCCTTTAGCATGAAATTAAGGTCAGTTTAGACACAAGTCTCATTGTAGCATGACAGCAGATTGCTGCAGACCTGTGACATTTTTAGAAATTGCTGCTGATACTCAATAGTTAATATTTTAGGAAAAAAACAGAGATAGGATGGTATCATAGGGCAAGACCATACCCATGTGGTCACACCAGCTTGTCCTGTTTGATTTTGGAATGGTAGAAACTCACACTGGGCTTGCAAAGGGAGCCTTGCCTCCTGAGTGGATTACCTGAGGTTGTGTTACAGCCCCTCCATGCATTGCTGCCTTTCCTCACATCACCATCCATGGTCATGGACCCATTTGTAAGATTTTTCCATGGGCACAGCTAAATGTGTTAATAACTCACCAACAGGATGGCTTGGAATTGTACTGAGCTTGGGGCTCACAGCCCTGTGCTGCAGATCAGCTGGGCACTGACTGAGCCATGGTAGGTCTGGCACTGCTTTCACCTGCACCTGATCTTCTTGGCTTGAGACCAAGCACACCTTGCTCGTGCACTGCCACTTTCCTACAAAGCCAGTGGGAGAAAGCACACGTCCTTCCAGAAAACCAGTATCAGAAATCTCAGCATCATCTGTGAATGCCAGTAATTTGTAATATGAAAGGGAAATCAAGTGAAAAGGGAAATGCTCCAGACTGTCAGTTCACCACAGAGTTTGGGTTTGTTTGTTTTCTAGTAAGACAGTGATGAATTGCAGCTTAGACTAATGAAGGGCATGTGGTCTCTGGGACCTGAAACCAGCACCCCTGAAAGCTTACAGTGTTCAGTGAATGGAATAGCTCCAAATTTGAAGCAGTATAAAAACACTACCCAAACATCCATGTTCTGTATCCTGCCTGGGGACTGAGATTTGTAGGCAGAGCTGTTCCCTTCTCCACTCTGTTTTTTAAATCTCTGGCAAATTGTTTCATGTTTTGGGCCTTTTTCACATAAAATACATTATCTCATTGCCTGACTGTAGCTGGGACTTGTGAGGAAGAAGCATCCAATATGCTCAATGACTGGGCTTGAATGGGGGAAAGAATAAGGAGGCAGTAAAACAGAGCAGTGACAATCATACATGACACAATGACATTAGTAAGAACTTAACTAACACTTGTTATTTTGGTTAGGTTTGATTCTGCCAGTTCATTGTAAAAAGTCCCAGTCCCAAACTGATCAGAGCCATCTAAATGGTCTTTATTTCAAAAATAAATAATATTTAAAAAATAATAATCTGATAAAACAAAAAGCTTGCAAGCAGCTTGTTAGTCTTTTCATATTCACAGGTTTCTTAGACTAACAGATGAGCTGTTGTTATTAAGGAAATCTAATACTAAAGAAAAACCAAAAAAACCACTTCTTATACTTCTTGCCCTTTTAGAACTTAGACCAAGTCATTCCCATAAAGCAGTAGTTCATTATATTTTTAGATATATACGAAGGTTCTTCATGCACTCATTAAAAATTAATCATTAACAGCATGTAATTTTAGTATCATTAAGGTCACAATGTTTTTTAAAATGTTTTCCCAAACTTTTTTATAGCTACTTGATCCATTCATACCTTACAAAAAACTTGACTGTCTAAACAACAAGGCCCCAACTATCTCAACAAGATTTTTTCATCCTACTGCCATCCTCTAAACATATTTAATTTGAACAAATTAACAGAATATGTAAGCCTAAAGTCTTGGACATAAAAGATATAATTTTCATTCTGGGGAAAAAGCACTTGGCTAAAAGTAGCTGATTCCTATTTCTGTAATACCAAACAACAAAACTCCCAGAAACTTAAGAAGTTGAGATTCCTCCTCTTTACTGTTGTCAAAATACGTTACTCCAAAATTACAGCCAGCAGTATCAGATGGACACACAAACGGAAATTAGAGGACACGTTAAATTTGAATATAGAATACATGAGCTATTGAAAGGAATTTGATCTTACTGAAAACTGTTCAGCAGCTAAGAAACCTAGGTTTAGCTTGTGACTCTTCCTCCTGTGTCTTTAGGAAGTCAATTAATCGTTTGGTGCATCCATTCATCATCAGCAAAAACAGGTATTGCACTCTCACCTCCTGGAAGACTTTGTCTTGAAGATAAATACCTTAATGTTGTGTTCAGGCACTGCATGGACCCATTGTCTGGGTACTTTGAGTTTAGTTTTCTGAACCAGCAAGTGTTGTTTAATTACTGTTCTGTCCACAACATTGCAAGAAATCAAATCCCAACTGAGAATAGCTACTCTTTTGTTATCTCCTGCTGCACTATTGGAAAAATTAGAGGGGCTGTGCTAACAAAAAATGAAACTGGCTGTTGACAAGAAGCAAACTTGAACTACTAAGACCAATTAGGAAACAAGAACAAAAAAAAATCAGGGAGAAGGGGAAAAACTGCAGCGATAACCACTGTGCTTTTAATTATGTGGCAGAAGCAGTGTTCATTAGAGCAGTACCATTAGGAATTGAAAATGGGAGTTCTGATTTTCTATATACGCGCCTTTGTAAATGTACTTACCTACATGTGTTTATGTATTTATTCACATTTGTACATTAGTATCTCTTCAACTGACAGCCATGAGTTCTTTATCTGTCTCTGAAACACAGTTTACTGAAACAGAACCTGCTATAAGATAATCTCTTACTAGTAATGGTTTGAAAATATAGAGCAGCAGACAGCCTGAAGTGGACCCAATTCATCTGTGATGAAAAGCAGAACAAAGACAATATTTCCAGGGTATAGAGAGAGAAGGTATGAATATGGTACAGATCAAGTGTCTGAACCTTTCTCCATTTACCCCCATAAAAGTTCTGTATTAAATTGAAAGGGTTACACTGAATTTTAACAGCATGGCATAGCCCTGTTACATCACTCAAACCTAATAGTAAGCAAACCACAGAGACACAGAGAGGCACAACTCAGGGTCTCATTCTTGATTAAAAGACTTTGGAGTGTGATAAAGAGCACAAAAGCTGCTGGGAAGTTGGGTATCCATCCTTTAACGTTTGTCGCTTGAGGGGTTTCTGATGTACCCAGGATGATTCTTAGAAGCCAGGTAAGTAACCCTTCTAGCCCTTTTCAATAAAAGATTACACAGCAATGAATGTAAGATACTGGAGAAACAGAGAAAGTGGGATACCCTCCTTTTCACCTCATGAAATAAACTATAATGACAACAATCCTGAAACATCGATCTGTGCTGCCTTGCATTATAGAAACCTCATCAAAAACTAATTAAGAGCCAAGGACCATGCTATCTACTTCAAGATATATTTCTAAAAGCATTTCATGCCTCTCTTGAGCTAATTCTGTGATCTTATGAAAATAAAGCACTCATCATTACTCCCAGATACACAAAGACACAGGTAGGACCCAAGCAGCCCTCTTTGCCTGACTACTAAAATAGCACTTTGCCTCCAGGTTTAGATTTGATGCACAACAGAAAAAGTCAGAAGGCCAACAAACACAATTAGATTCAAAGCACAGGCAGGCAGATCTTCACTTCAGGCCACATCTCCAAATAGCAGCCAGTTGGCAGAGAGAAGCTCAGCAGGTTAGCCTTGTCCTGTCTGCCCACTTGCCAGAACAAATGGTGCTATTTCAGTCTGCCGCGGCTGCAGGCGAACAATTAACTGTGAGGCTGATGAATTGAGAGCAGGACTAAATGGAGCAACCCAATTTTTCCATGGGGTTCTCTAATCACAATTCACCACCTAGCAGGAAGAAGTGTAATCTTGGATTTTTGCAGCCTTTCTGCTGGGTAACATGATTATATTGTAAAGCCATAATAGGGGATAATGCTGTATACCTTTATGGAGCCTGAGATGGTTGCAGCATTTTAGCAGCATTGTAACACAAAACGCAACCCACATTACACATAGAATATATTTAGCCCCTGTTACAGAGAAGTTGAGAAGATAAAACTAAGCTGATCAATAAAGAGTCTACAAAACTTCCCCGCAATGAAGCAATATAGGAAAGATGAACTCCGGATGTGACACAATCCAAAAGTGCAGGAGAGATATCCTAAAATTAAAGAGAAATAAGGAAGAGTCATCATCTATGAGGTGAAGAAAACTATATACGAGGGCTTAAGGTTGACCAGGACATGGGCAAGGTGAAAAAGGATTTCCAGCAGACTGAAGCTAGAAAAGAGAAGTTTTGAGGATGAGAGAAGAAGGCAGGTATTCAAAGAAAGGGACAAGAATGGTTGAAGTGGAGAGTCAATAGAGAACGCCTGAGAAAGCCAGTGTGGGGCAAGAAGAAGTAGGATTGAGAAATTTGGAAAGACAGGAGAAGTGAATTCCAGTAGAAAGACAAAGAAGAACTGAAAGAAACAAAGAAATGGGTGCACAGAAAAGAAATTCATTACATCCCAGGAGATGTGATCCTTTGGGAAAGCCAAGGGAGGCTTTGACACCTTAGTTCATTTTTGGTCTGGCTTTTGACAAGAGGTTCTGCCTTTGCTTCATCCATAACCTAAGAGTGAAAGGTCAAAACAGTCATTAAGATGTTAGACATTTTCCAAGTTATTTTCTCTGGGACAGAGCTGCAGGAACATTGCTCCTGGGGAGGAGCCTCTGACTGTCCAAGTCCTCTGACTCAGAGATGCATTTTCATTTCACGGAGTCCAAACCCTACATCCCTGGCAGCTCCCTATGACAGGGGATGCATAGAGCTGGATAAACCCACAGCTCCTCAGATCTGCCTGGTTTGCCTTCTCTGTGATTCTATCACTTTGCCTGGCTCAGAGCAGCTGGCAGGAACGAGGCTGGTGGATGTGTTCACACTGCTCACCTTTCACCTCACCCCAAACCAAGCTCCTTGCACCCATCCAGTAACACTCTCCAACCCAGAGAGAGGGCAGAGATTCTTCTGTCTTGCTGTTAAAAGCAAACAGCAGTGGATGGGAAGTCTGCAGACTCTCTGGTGTTCAAAGGAAAGAATTCTCTCTGGCCTGTCTGACCACCTTTCTGCAAGCTGGTTTCAGTTGATTTTTTGGCTGCCCTGCTGCACGGCGCTCACAGAATGGATAAGCCTGTTCTTGCACGTGGGTCTTTCATCTCTGTCAAGGCAAGCTGGAAATGAAAGACTGGGCCACAGCACTCAACTAAGGTTTCTAAAGCAATTGGCTTCCCATTCCCTGTGGATAGCCTGAGATTAAACTAGAAATAGTAATTGCCACAAGTTTGTTATGATCAAGCCAGGGGACTGCTGATATACATTCTCCAGCCTCTGCAGTATGTGCAGATTGTGTCTAGAGGCAAACTGCTACCAAGTTTAAACTAAGGTTCCCAGACCACACAGCTAAAACCCTTGTGGTCTTGCCATTTATATTGCATAGAGAAGCTCCTGAGGGAACAGAGCTGGTTTAATCCCTCCCACAAGCAGCACTCCCTAAAGCATGTATGACCCCCTTGGAAGTATCTCTCACCCTCTCACCACTAAGGGAGGCCAAACAGACAGGCTGGTGTAGATGCCTGCAGCCTGGGGGGCTAAATGAGCTCCAGTAACTGCAAAATGAAGAAAGAAAACAACCAAAACAAAACACCAGCAACAAAACCAAACAAATACCACAAACAAACAAACCCACAGAATTCTTTAGAATTAACTCTTATGATCGTTATAGTGTTGATTCCACTGGTCTTTACTGCAAGGCTTTATTACAAGCCATTTTAAAAAGAGGAGGTGGGAGTAAGAGGATTATTTTTGCTTTAATTGCCTTCCCCAGGTGATCAGCTCTTTGAGGTGACATAGAGTAAGTGTCAAGGGGAGAGAGTGAATACATGCAGAAGGGAATCTTCCACCTTGAGAACTCATCAAACCTCTGTAGAAGTTCAGAAACTTTCCAAAAGCCTTTTCCAGTTTCTTGATCACTCCAGAGATCTTGTTTGCAGAAATACATTGCAAGTCTGATCTTTAGAATGGATTTTTATACAACCTTCTCACTGTCTCAAAACAGATACAATTCCTGTAGCAGTGTGCAATGTACTCAATGTGAAATATCTGAGCATTAGCAGAACTTGCTCTGCAAAGGCAGATCTTTTGGGAGCTCGTGGGACCACCTGAACCTTCAGTAATCTGGAGCAGCCTGGCAAAACACAGATTCACAGTTGCTACTAAGATGGTTTATCACAGTTTTCTATTGAAAGTTTTATAAGCTCAACACACCCATTAGTATGAAAATTGGACCCACTCACATCTGCTCAAAAGCAGACTGGGGCCAAGTTGAAAAGGCATCCTGTGCATTAAACCTCTGCTTGGAAACCAAGGCTTATTGGTAAAGCTCATTTTGCAATAGGAAAGAAATAAAGAGAAAAATTCCCTCCTCAAAGTCCCTACAGAGCCTCTGCCAGTTACACACACAGTAACCGCTTCAAAGAACAAAAAAGTTCACACCTTCTCCTAAGACAATGCTCAAGAAAGGTAGGCTTTAGTTCTCCCTCATCTTTTTTTACAGTTAATATAGTAAAATCAGAATTGGAAATGTTACAAACATTTCTTCTCAAACAGAGCAGAGATTTGAGAATATTGTCCAAGTCAGTTCATAAATTCAAACAAGTCCCTTAAATTTTAAAAGATTATTTAGATCTTGTGTGTGCATCTATATCATCACACTTGAGACACAGAGCCTCAGACTTGATTGTAACACTTTTAACATGATTTTTTATGTGACCTGGCAGAAAAAATACCTTGTTGGAGTAATTCAGACACCCTTTCCTTTACTTGTATTCCTGTAAGGACTTTATTCCTGACCTCCTACTAAACAGACAACATAGCACAGAGATGTTATCCTTATGCCAGGACAGGGGAGTTTCCAACTCCTCTGAAGTGGCCCTGGGAAATTGGGAAAGGACTTGAGAGAAAGAGGGCAGAGACTCATTCTTCTGTTCTAAAAGTGCAGCCTCAAGGCCTGGCACACAGCATGCTCACAGCCTCTGAGATGGGATGCAGTGCTACCAGGGCTTTTGAGGAAGGGGAGAGCTTTGAAATATGTGGGAAAGGAGCCCCCCTGCATTACCAGCGTCAAGTAGAGCACTGTTCTCAGCAGGCAGGTAATGAGATCACACCACATTGAAAGTCAATGAAGACTTTGAAGTTCTGACTTTACAAAGACAAACTGATTCTTACATTTTTTGCCTTTCCCAAGCCAGCAGTTCTGGCAGGCACCTAAAAAGAAATGGTAACTAGACGTAGAGTAAATATAAACAATTACTGTGTTTTACCCCTGTGTTATCCCAGTGGTACTTGGCATTTTAAGAGTTTAAAGTTTAATTACATTTTTGCTTTTGGTACATTGGATAGCCATTCACCTATGAAGAAAAGCATCTGAGAGGGTTTCAAGCTCATTTAAAACACTCAGAAGCAAAAACTGCTGAAGCGTGTGAAGCTGGCTCTGTGTTTTGACGTGCTATAGAATAATGTATGGAATTATTTATACATTCCCTAAGTGGTGCATTTTCATTGTGCTTTCAGCTAACTTGCAAACTCCACTGGTCCCATCCCAGGAAAGCTCTCTCTCCACACTTGGTAATGCTCCAAGTAATATGCTGAAATTTTCCTTACCCCATAGCATTATTGTGTGGAAGGAGATATTTTAAAGTCTGCCCAGATTGCAGTGTTACAAGAAAGGGGGAAAGAGACGATAGAGAACATTTCAGTCACTTCATTGCTCACAGAATTTCTTATTTATTCAGATTACCCACTGCCAGCTTCCTCTGATCACCTTGGTCTCTGATGCCTTTCCTGCCTTTACCTCCCAAGACAGGAGTTGGGGACCCTTCCTCTTGAATGTCTTTGAACATGTTCATCAGCAAGGAACCCCTGTTACAACATTAAGTTCCAAAGGTCGTGGCCACAAGGCCATTATGTGCTCCCCACAAAAAGCCTGCCAGGGCAGGCTGTTTTGAGGGACAGAAATGGCCATGTAGAAGGCAGCTTTTGATCTAGGAGCTGGGGAATGGCCATCAGCAGAATCACTGCAGAGGTTTCCTACTTGCCTGGTTACACCCTGAGTCCCACCACCTTCATGCGTTTGCCTCCTCCATTTCTCTCGTGCTGTCCTGAGCATCCTCCTGCTGCCAGGGGCATGGAGCCCCTGCTGTGCCCAGCTCCACCAGCCTGGGCTCCAGAGTGGGGGAATTGATTTTGCTAACACATGTCTGAGAACACAGCTTCTTCTGCTGTGGTAAATCAACACAGCACCACAGGATTGGAACAATAAAACACGCAGCAAGCTGGGGGTCTATTTCCTCTGCCTGAAGGGTGCTCCATCATGCCAGGCTATGATTACTACAGCCCCACACCAGCAATCTCCTCCATTTCTCAGGTGCAGTCTCAGTAGTTGGGTATAGGAGTGCTTAGTAGGTTTTTTTTAATCTAATCACTATTTATTTTCAGTTATCCAGGAAAATGAGCAAATCTTTCACATACACAAAGCCCTGTATTTCTTTACCTCTGGCTCTGAGTGGGCTGGCTGCAGAAAGACAGAACTTGGCCACACAGGCTATGATTTGGGGAAAAGATGGAAAATGTGTTAGTGGGCAACAAAAGCATAAAAAACAGCATAAAGAAGCAGAGGGAAATATATGATCAAAAAGAAACTGCTAAATAGATGGTCTAAAAGTTCTTATACATACATGTACACATATATGGATATATTTATAGAGGTAGTTGCTGTGTGCTTATGTATAAAAATATGCATGTATGTATAGAAAAGGCCTCCCTCACCACATGTGGGCTTCACTAGAACACCCATTATTTTCATTCTAATCTGTGAGGGAAGCACACAGCCTGGTGTGACTTTTCAAAGAAAGAAGGGGGAGCATTTGATGACGCTGACTCCTACACTGCCTCCTGCCACTTTCAGTGAGGCTTTTTTCCTCACTCGAAGCTGCCCAAAGGATTCACACATGCACACATTCACATATGCTTCTGTCTTTGCTCAGGTGCCTGAATGATTGTTCTGGCCAGCAGTTACCCTCTCAGTCACAGGGAAAGCCTGTCTTTCACCAGCAAACTTTGAGAAGCCTCTGGACTTCCTCCCTGTTGTTTCAGGTTTTGTTACTTTGCCTTATTTAGTTGCAGAAAATTGTTAAAGAGAAGAAGTCCAGCTCCCCACAGTGTCTTTCAAAACCATTTCAAATGTACCTTACTGGGCTGAGACAGCTGCTTTTCTCTTCTTAAGAAAAAAAGAAAAAGACAGAGGGAGAAAGACAGAGAGTCCTTTTGCTCCTTTTTTTCCACCCTACAGACTCTCTTTTAAAAGGCCCATGGGTTTCCACTTCTGACCAAGGTTTCACAGCAGGAAGACAGCAGCATCTGCCCTATCACCAGCAGCCTCCAAGCCTCACTCTGCCACATGGGAATGCTGCAGAGCTTAAGGCATTGCCTCCGTCTCCCTCTGCAGTAGCTGGGCACAAATCCCAGGGTAGCATCACACCATGTTGCTCCCTGTCACTGAAGAAGAGAGGTGACAATGACATTTTCATTTCAAGATCACAAAGTCAAGAGCACCATGCACCAGGACCAGCTGTTGTTGACTCTTTGGAAGCCTCTCTGGTAAATCATGGTGCCTGGGCTCCTAATCCAGACATCCCAAGGCACACCATGGCTCCACATGCTCCTGCAGAACTGCTCCAGAGAGACAGCCGGGGATGGGGGAGCACAGTGACCACCTGCACTGCTAAGCTGGACAGTCCTGCCAGGTCCTGCCTCAACACAAAGTTTCTCACAGGTTTGCAGAAGGAACCAGGCTGTCTGCAGGACGGAGCTGTGTGCAGGCCACCCGGACCTTGGGCAGGGCTGGGTTAGACTGTGGCAGCTGTTCAGGCTGCTGAACCTGAAAACATTTACAGAACCAGGAATCTATCACCTCACACAGGGCTACCAGGTCGATGAGCAAGCTATCTTCCTGCTAGCCAGCTCTCTTTTCTGAGGACTCACTTATCACTAGCGTGGGATGTCCCCAGCTCACACCAGGGAGAAGAAACTCAATAATTATGGTTTAGTCAATTAACCTTTTGGACTCCAGCTCTTATGGAGCTACTGCTGACATCAAGAAAAGGAATAAGGGGTGTTGTGGGATCAAAGCTTGCTAAACCAAGGGTCAGATGAGCAGGATTTTAAGGCATTGGGAAATTATAGCAAATATGATTTATAATCATAGCTGTTACAGACCAGATCCAATGAAAAAAGAAACAATTCCTTTGTCAAAAATAAAGGCAGCTACAAAATAACCTTTCTGAGGCACTAGCATTCCCATGTAAGAGTCTGAAACCAAATCTATACTGCAATGAAATAGTTTTCTGCAAAACCATGCTGCAGTCCATTGGCTAGGTCATGCACATGAGCTGAACTGTGACTCTGGGATCCAAAGGCATCAGTCACTTCTGTCAGAGCAGTGTTAGTAGTTGTGAAGCAGGAACCAGGATCTGATCTCTGCAAAGGGACATAGACAAGTTCAGTCAATGTATTATTTGCTGTGTCTACACTGACAGCTGGATTGGATCCAAGCCCCCTGGCCACCCTCTGATTTACTGGAGCCTTTTGGTAACTGCATTTCTGCTTGAGCTCAGTGGTGAGCCAGAATTAGCAAGTCTGGCTGAGATCCCCAAAGAAAGGTTATGGTCACTCAGAGAAGCTGTAGCCATGGCAGGTTTCTGTCAGTGTCCAGTCAGGGACTGTGGCAGCTCTGTGGGAACATTTTCCTAAGATAAACTGGGTAAACATCTCAGTAAGGCCCTTTTCTCTTGGCCATCAGTGGATATACACTTTCTCATCTTCTCAGAGAAGCTCCTGTACTGGATTGCCATAGGACCAACACTGAGTTCAGCTGCTGCTCCTGCTGATACCTGTCTTGGTTCATCATGTCAAAGTCAGAGTGGCTCTCCTGCAGACTCTCACATCCTTCAGTTTGGAAAAAGCACAGAGTCAGGGCAGCAAGAAAACAGATATGTCTTAGAAAGTCCTCCCCAAGCTTAAGTAAAATACAGTGAGCTGTGAGCCCACCCAGGGGACATCAGACTGAATCACACTCAAAGCTGAGGCTCAGGATCAGGCTGGAGCAGAACACCATGTTGATGATCAGTATATTATTACACAGCAGCTGGGCTACAATAATTGTACTCCTCCTTAGCCTTGGTAACATCCCAAATAATACAGCATGGCTTATCCCCAGGAAAAGGAAAGGTTATATCATGGTGCTCCAGTCTCAGAGTAAAACATGTGAGCAGAGAGGCAGTCAGCAGTGCCCAGCTGCCTCTCAGTGACAAACTGAGCCACTTTAATCTGGAAAATTGTCTAAGCCTCATATTTCATGGTATTTCTTTTAATATGCATGCTGGAGGCTGTTTGTCATGTTATGCTGTGTAGCTTAGGGCTGTCCTGTGGTCTCTTACAGAGCACAGTTTGCTAAGGTTTCTGTGCAGGTGCTGGGAAAGACCACAAGCATTACCCTCCATGCCAGGGACACATGCACCACTCCTCTCAGCCCATCTCACCAGCCCCTCCAATCGTACAGGAGTGATCCCTGTGCTGTTTTATACCTTTTAAAGTCCATTAAGGCTGACACTTATGCAAATGTAAGTGTCTCATCCTTATTAAAAGGGATGTTTAACTTTGAGCTCCTAGAAGAAGAGCACTGGTGTGCTGTAGCCATCCAGGAGCTCTCACACCTTCTGCCTACTGAGACAAATGGGTCATTTCAAGCAGCCACCCATCTTCTTCCCTGTGAGAGCACGAGCTGTCAGCACAAGGGGCTGGGGAAAGCCAGAGCCACACTGACACCGACTGACTTGTTCTGTGCCTGCACCAAGGAAGGTCGGGCAGGCATTGTAATCTGCATTAGCATAAAGCCCTGCATCTGAAAAGGAAAAAATCAAGCACAAGGAAAGGGCAGAAGAAGCCTGAAAAATTAACACAGGGCCACCTTCCCACCCCTGTCTTTCCATATGAGGAAAGGATATTCTATCAGGACTGCAAACAGAGCCCCCAGTTGTGAGAGGTGCTGAGATGTGAAATTTTCCTTCATGCTCTGCCTCTCTCAGATTGGCATGACTAAATGATAGTCATGGAAAGCTAAGCTGTCAACTCCTTTCTGAAGTGATTTCCAGTTACTTTGCCTACATGTGGCACTTAGGAACAGGGTTGGAAGTGTTAGGCTAATGATTGGACTTCCAGCCTAAACAATTCTATAGCTGGATTTGGTCACATTGCACTGATTGCTAAGTGATCTCAAAAACCTTTTTGAAAGGTGGCTCCTGGCACTGACATCCTTGCAGAGAGGGCAAATTGAACTGTATTATGGTGAGGGACCTTGCCTGTGGTCCCAGGGATTGGGAGTAATTGGAGATGGTTTTAAAGCCTCAGATTAATTCAGGCTGCATAATCCAGGCTGGTACTAGGTAGCTGCTGGCACTGTCAGCTTTTGTTCCTGCAAGGAAATAATTATTTGATCAGGAGATTTCTCATACACATATATATGGCATGTACACATGAAATTAGTTATAACTGCCTCAATTCTAAGCCACATGAACTCATTAAAATTCATTCCAATTAATGGCAATGAGTCGAAAACAAACCCAACACCTGCAAGCCAGAGAGAAAGCAGCAGTTACAATACTTTACATATGTCACCCTACCTTGGAAATTTTGCTGGAGCTTTAATGTGCAGGCTGTGAATTGAAAATGAGAATTTCTCTGCTTAGACAGATCTTTCCAGCTAAGGAGCTGAGAAGGTTAGGGAAGCCAGTGCATAATTAACCTCACTGTGGCACTCTGCATGCAGCTGGTCCAGAACTACCTGCTTGCACAAGTTTGGAAATCTTTCCCTCATCTTATAGCTGAGAAAGTGAAGCACAGAAGGAAAGGCACAGTGGCACTAGAATTGGTCCCTTCTGAGTCCCACCTCTAGGAAGAACATGCCCACAGGTTTTGACCTGATCAGGGTTGAACAAGAGGCAGAGTCTGCAGTTCCACTAGCCCACACTGCTTCATGAGGGAGCTGGGAGACAGGAATCTTCTAGAAAGCTGAAAGCAGGAACATACTGGTGGTGAGAACAGCCCCACAAGCTGCTGAGGTCCAGCTGCAGCTGCCAACCTCTGCCCAAGACCTCTATCAATCAATTCCAGCCCTCTGGGCAGGGAAGAGAGCTGGAAAGCA
This sequence comes from Drymodes brunneopygia, assembly GCA_013400955.1. Classification (NCBI taxonomy): domain Eukaryota; kingdom Metazoa; phylum Chordata; class Aves; order Passeriformes; family Petroicidae; genus Drymodes; species Drymodes brunneopygia. The sequence goes on along the minus strand of VZTZ01013159.1, from coordinate 342,263 downwards.
CAAGAGCACACAGGTTATTTTCAACAGCCCAAAACACCACAACCTCTCCCAGCTCTGCCTCTGCACTAGAGGAGATAGAGCTGAGTCCCCTCCACAAAACCATTTCCCTTCCAAGGCTGCTCCACAGCTCTAGAAAAGTTTACTCAAGGGGACTTCACTTTAGTCTCACACACAGGAATACGCAAATTGCAATGAAAGTATCATTTCTTTGTGTCACACATAACTTGGGCTGATGGAGCTTCTGGGGCAGGAGACAAGGAAAAAAAGAAAAGATAAAAACTTCTGAAATTCATGTGAACCATTTCCCATGCTTTTATAAAGCAGCAGCACTTCAGAGATAGAGCACACATTGTGTTCATTCCCTCTCCTATCGGCAGTGTTGATATTTGCTTTAATGATTTTTTTTTCATTCCTTCTCTAGGTGTTCAGTGGGAATTGTCAGCATCTCTTTTTCTCTACCAAGAGTGAATGAACCACAAGTGCATTTTGTATTCAGCTTAACAGACTGATTGACTTTAGACTAAGTTTCACTATTTCCCATCTGACTTTCATTACCTAGAATAAGATGGTAAGTCAACCTGAACTGAAAGTAATTAAGGGAGTTTTGGAAGGGGAGGGTAAAAAAAATAAAAGAAGAAAGAAATCATTCTCTCTTCAAACACATAATTGTACAAAAATAACACAAAATGCAAATGACTTATGGATGTGCCAATCTGGCTCATTTATTGTCACTTTGAAGATAGTAACTACAAAGAGCTAATATTTGTAATCTACTGACACAGTAATACTGCTAAATTGTGCTATTTAGCATCTTCCAAAAACACCTCCTGGGTTTGTCTAAAAGTATCTGAAGGAAGCTCAGAAGTCCCTTCTCATTCAGACATTCCCCAAAATATCACATCAGGCAGGATATGGGATATTCTCACGTGAGTTAACACAGAACCTCTTGGGTTTCACACAAAGTCAGCATGACTGGCTGCAAGCTCAAGGGTATATGGTTTTAAGAGCTCTGTTGAAGGTCAAAATATTTCAAATGTACCTCGTCCAAACTTGGATCTGCACATGAAAGGCAGGATTTCTTGTGTAGCCATGAGCAGTAGTAGGAGCTTTCAGTATTGGAAGATGAAAAAGGTAAAATCCCAGAGAGCTATAAGGGACATCACAGAATCATATTGGAAATTATCTAAATGTATTCCAGTTTGCTTTGGAAAAAAAACCAAACAGACTCATAGGAACAACATGCATTGAGAATGACACTTTGTAGCTCCAACTACTTCATCCAATAGAATTTCTCTTTTCAACAAATGCCATTAAAACTCCGGTATTTGATGGAAAACTAGGAACTGTTTTGGATCAGGATCAAGGAGAGGGCAGACAGCAGGGCATGGTACACTTTGTTTCTAACCCTATATAAATTGTGCTCCTTCAGAAAATCACCTAATGGAGATTTCAGCTGAGATCTTATGCTGCCTAAACCTCAGGAAGAGATAACAGGCTCCATATATGGGCCATCAGTTACATTAACAGTGAGAGGAAGCAGAAAAGACGAGTAGTATTGACAGCAAATGCCCAGGAATGAGGCAGGACCAGCAGTGCAGGAGGAGGGAAACACAGCACCAACTTGTTCACATCCTTACCCCTAACAGCTGATAAATTCCTGCCATTGAATCACCTTTTGGTCACTCATCTAAACAGTGCTTCCCACAGAGCAGAAGGCTTCAGTGAGACAAGAAGAACTAATATCTGACATGAAAGTCTTTCTACATCTCAGCAGCACAACAAATGAATTAAAGATTAAAATTGGGTCAGGGCTTTACCTCGGGGCAGGTCAAAAGCACAAAGCAGAGGTTGTCCCTTTCCCAAAACTTACAGGGTGAACAACAGCTGTGGCTGCTGTCAGATGTCCATGAAAGCAATAGATTTCTGGCCACTGTGTTTCCCCATGGTGCCTGGACTGGAACCACACTGGATGTGTGTCCATAGCCTTTGGGGGCTTTTGGATGAATGACCATGAAAAAATATTGTCTCTCATTTCCAGGTAACTGTGCACTGCAGGGGATTTATCCTCTAAACAAGAGATTTATCCTCTGAATAAGCTTCTCTGTCACATTAAAAACAGTGAAACCTCTTAAAACAAAGAATGCAGCTTTGAGTAGTGTGTTTAAGCATCCAACATCATGAAAGTGGATAATTTGTACCTCAAATAAGGAGCTGTCCCTTTGTTCTGTGATGGTGAACAGTGTGAAATTCATCACTGATGCCACCACCCAGCAGGAACTGTAGGGAACATGGATGTGAGTAGAGTGCCCTGGGTAGCTGGAGTCTGCAACCAGCATCCTCTACCAGTTTTCTGTCAGGATATGAGACTCCAGCATGTCCCTTGGAAATTTACAAGCAAGAATTTCCATGGATGAGAAACAGGCAGGGGATACAGGTGTAGAGCTGTCTGCTCACCTGGCTTGTTTATAGGCCTGAGTCTGTGTCTGCTGCTGGCATCCACATGCCTTCCTGTCAGCTGAGAAATAGTCTGAACTCCTCCCATGCTGATCTTTCATCAGTGCTTAAGAAAGAAACTTATCCAATGTCTTGCTTCATCAGGAATGTGTTTTCTTCTGAGTTTTAGCAGAAGAGCAAGACCTGGTTTATCAAAGCTGCTGCAATATGGTAAGAGCCTGTTATCCTCAAAGCACAACTGGCCTCCAATGATATCAAAACCATTTATGAAAACTGAGTCTCTCACAATTACTTGGGGAGCCATTATTCTTCAATTCAAATAAAGCAAATAGTAACAGTCTATCCTAAGCCCTACCCACACATACCAAATATATCTATTTCTCTACCATCCATCACCACCCAGAAAGAGCTGTGCTTTTTCTAGGGCAGAGCTTAAGTTCCAGCTCACATGACAAACAGCCTTTGGACAGCATGCCACAACACTGTGTCTCCTATGTGCATTGACAGTGGCCAGACAACCCTTTCCCACTACCTGCTAATTTCTAGAGATGCCAGGTCCAGCTGAGCCAAATAGACATCAGCTGTTCATAGCAGTAGTTCTGGAAGCAGTGGGCGCATGGATTGAAATTTTTATCAAAGATTGCCCTTTCCTTCTACCTCTACAACTGTCCTGTGACCTAAAGGAAAAAAATCTAATTTTTTTTTCATTAATCGTTTTTTAATTGGCTCAGCTCTCTGATCCTATTCCAGCACCTTTGCACAGACAGTGCTGTCTGTGCAGCAAAGGTAAGACCAGGAACAGCAAGAGAAAGGAAAGGTTTGAATACCTGACTCAGTGTCATCATGAATGCTTGACTTGGGAAATCAAACCTGAATGTTCCCACCTGCTTCTGAGATTTTAGCAACCCTTTTCTCTCTAATTGTTTCACTGATTGCTGTAATTAAATCAAAGTACAACAATTGTCCCCAACATTTATTTACTTGGAACCTGACTACTTGTGCTTTAAGCCCAAAGGAAGGATGTTGTCCCCATCAGTTCCTTCAGTTTTTAATTTTTTTCTAGACATGGCTCTTGATCTAATAAGAAAAGATATTATCCCTGTCTGCTGATCTTATCTCAAATATTTATGGTGATTATGTTACTAGGGGCTGTAGAGTTACTTATTTCTCAATATATGCTCTCTAATTTATATGTTCATAATATTTTTTTTCGTTTACCTGCAAGGCTGATTTTTCCTTCTTCTTTTTAGATCTGTTTAGCAATAGATCTTCTTTTATGACAAAGCACCAGAAACAGGAAAGAAGGCTCACACCATAAAAGCCTTGGTTTTTGGCTGCCTTCATGATGTAAGGCCAGAAGATGGGGGAGATGTTTCTCTTGCTTGTTCAGGTACAGTAGTTTTTGTGGGTCTGTGCCTCTCTTTCCCTTGTGCCCCTATGGTGTTCACTGACTGCTGCAAGCACTCACATCTCTCACTGGCCGCTCTCCTATGGGGAAATGTGATTTCCTTGGGATTTCAACTTACTTACCCCAGGCTGGGTTAAACTTAACTAAATCTAGAGAAGCCAGGTTTGGTGGAGAAGCAGAGATCCCTCCTCCTCACATTCCCTCTAAATTGTGTAAGCAAACACATAACAGCTGCAGAACTACATTTACACAGCTGGTCCCACACAGCAGCTGGTGGCTCCTACCTCCAGAGAGCTGACCCCCAAGTCCAGTGGTGGGGAGGAATCCACTGCAGATCACCTTCTGAACAGGACAGACACAGCTGGCAACCACAGTGGTCTTCACACAGAGAGTCATCTTCATAAAGGACAACTTCAAAGTTAAATTCTAGGCTAAGCATTAAAGAAAAACCAAAATCAGGCTGAAAGCACAGCTGGGGTTAAAGGCAAAGGCAAGACAAGATTTCGATGGGAATCTGGTAAGGATAAACACAAAGCCCTTGGGATAATAATGGAGTATCTCCTATCAGATCTACCAGGAATCACCTATTGGACATTAGGCAAATCCTATAGAGTAAAATCCTGAAAGATTAGGTTTATCAAGGTATAGTCAAAAGGCCTTTCCCTTTTTTTTACTCTTTAGTGCTATCTCTGTCACACAAGGAACTCATGGGTCAATCATAGGCCCTATACAGGCTTGAGCAGAACCTCTAGCTGGAGTTTTATAGATGAGAAAATGTGTAAGGGAGGGGATATCACCCTTTAAGGCTGCCTGAATTGTGCTCATGTAGGGAGACAACTCTTAGCTGCTGGGAGCTTTATCTTCCATTCAACTCCTTCATGCTCCTGGGGAGCTGGTCACCCTTTTCCCACCCATCCTATTTCACAGCCTGAAGGCCAGTTTGGTTATTTGGGGAATGTTTCAGCACCCTTTAGGGTTCTTCCAGCTGAGATAGAGGGAGACTTTTAAGGAAAAAAAACAGCTCAACAAAAACACTGTCCTCTTTATTTTTGTAAACACAAAAGCTCCCCAAAGCTTTGATTTGGATTTGCTTTTAGAGGACACTTGCATGTCTGCAAAGCACTGCTGGAACACCAGGGCCGAGCAGAATGGAGCCACGTGCTGGGCAATTACCCAACTGCTAATTGCCACAAACAGAGCAGCCTCTGATCTGGAATGTGCTGGAAGGACAGGAACTGCCAGCCACTTTGGGCGCACGTGGGAACTTTGTTCCTTGAACTTCAGAGGAGCCATTTGATCCGGGCACCCCAGCAGCGAGTGAGTGGGGGAGCCCTGTCAAATGCAAAATAGAAATGAGTGATGACTATAAAAGAGAGATACCATGAGAAGCTGCCACTTGGGAATAATGAAAGGCTGGGCAGGTTATGCTGATTGTGCAACCTACTCCGGGCCTGTCAGCTCTGATAACAATGGCAGCCATCAATTCCTGCAAAAATGGCAACAGCGGGAATTGGAAATTGTGAAGAACCATTTAGGGTTGGAATGATATTTTCTTCAGAATGCATTTGCCAGCGTGTTCCCATTCACTTGAAAAGCTCTGAACAGATCAGAAGGAACGTGAAGTAGCCAGGGTTGGGAGCTTTTTTATTATTATTATTATTCCTCCTCCTTATAAAGCAGTTTTAAATGCCAAGGGCTTTCACAAAACAACAGCAGTTTTGAAGCTGCCAAAGGGCAATTTGAAAGTGAAAGGTATTCTCTTCAAATTACCTTGGAAAATGATACATGTTATGAAAGGAGTTTACTTTTTGGAGTGTTAAAGAGATACCAAAAATCCAATTTCATTGACAGATTATGGAGGCAGGCAGTGGGGGACCGTGTAAAATTGCCAGAGCTCCTCTTTAGATTCTGCAGATGTCTATTTGCCTTTCACGGACACCTACAATGAGGTATCAGACAGGACTGAAAGGGACAAAAGGGTTGTGGTTGTTTGGAAAATCTGTTTTGTTAGAATATTAACAAAAAGAGTCAGAGCTTACACAATTGTTACCTATTAATAGTGAGGAAAGCACAGCTTGAGACAATGCTGGTCAAACTCCCCAGAGAGACAGGAACTACAAGAAATTTTTGTATTGGTTAAAGGAAGGTTGAGGCTGAAGAAGAAAAGTCTGTGACCTTCTTTGACAGCTTTAGATAACAGTATTTAGAATGAAGGTTTTTAATAGGGTTTTCTCCCCATACCCTTTGGTGCATGGAAAGGGGTTTTTTCCTTTTCATTTTTCTAAACAGCATGACATCTATTATTCCCCAAGGTAAAAGAGCAAATCAAGTCAGCCTCCAAAATGTGCGTTTTCTAACTGTAAGAATGGATGGATGGAAAATAACAGCACAAGTCTTTGAAAAAGGAAAATTGAGTCTGAAATCTGAATAGGATGAACATAATCGCTGTGTTCAGTGCAGAGGAGAAGGTGAACCTCAGGATTGAGTTTTGCCCCAAGATGAGCAGGGAAATGTAAACCTGAGGATGGGTTCAGTCCTGCTATACAATAGACTCCTTTTGCTTGTAAGTCCCAGTTCTATTTTCCCTCTTTCATGTTCTTGAATTGGTTTTTATCCTTTAGAGAAAGATGAATCATTTTAAAAAGGCTACTTTTTGAAGAGCCTAGCACACTTAGTTTCCAGAGAGTAGATATTTCCTTCTCTGAAATCACAGATTTCTTCTCTCTTCTGGTCTAGGCTGACCAGTGACAACTTTGTCCCTGTGGGCAGAGATGAAGCTCATCGATCCAAACCCAAACATGACAGTATCTAGCAGACAAATTCTAACTCAGCTAAGTCAGAGCAGTCAAATCCTGCTCCCACTGGAGTCAAATGTTCCACATTGGAGCACCTAGCAGTCAAAGAGGTAAGACTGATGAGAACTGGGAAGCCTTTTCCATCTCTGTGTTTCTTGAAAACAAAAAGCAATAAGTTGCTTCCTCTTGCCAGAGAGTGCTTTTTCAGGTGGAACCAAATCTACTGGACTCTTCCCAGAGGACTGTCCCCCTGGATCCCCCAGCTGTGACCTTTTGCCTTTGCTGAGTCACAAACCCCACTGGGACCTTTCTAAAGCTGGAGTCTGTGACTGCACAGAATTTAAGATGCACTGATACTTGCTTTGCATGACAGGCAAGGAGCCACAGCCTGGGTCAGTGCTTGCTGGGAGCCCAGTGGAAGCAGGAGCTGAAAGCACAGTTACCTCTAACTTCCTCCTCCATCTGTGACCCTTAAAGGCACATCTGCAATATGAGAACAGAGCTGAATTTGTGATTTGTTTGAGCTCCAACACTTGCCTTTGAGGGAGAAAGATTGCAGCGTGAGCCTGTGTGAAACACACTGTGTTCATACAGCCCAGGATATTGCAAAGAACCATCAGGAATAGAAACAAACTTCCAACAGCAGCTCACTGCATTACTTCTAACTTCTCCTCCCCTTGCCAAACAAGCTTCTACAAGTTCAAGGGGATTCACTGGAGAATTTCTTTATGAATCAGAAAGGCCAAAAGAGAAAAAAGGGGGGAAATTGTTTCACATTTCCCATTGTTGCCTGCTTTGTATTGAGGCTTCAAAGTAGCCTTCCATGCAGGTGATGGATCTGTGGTTTTTAGGCTGAAATGTACATGGATGCACACACACACACACTCACAGAATACCAATCTCTATCTGTCAGCTGCAATGGGCTCTTTCCTCCTGTGTTTTTCAAAGACTGGAAACTATATTCCTCATCCCATGCTGAAGTGAAATGCTATGCAGCTGAAAAAACAGACTCAGATTAAGGGGGATTGAAATCTTTTGGGGGAAATTTGTTACCTTAGAAAGATCTGTTAAGTTTACAAAGCCAAACACTCCAAAACCAGGAGCTAAGTCCTTCTGGAAAATGAGCCCTAATTTGTTTGTAAATAACATCTGTGCATATATGTATGCACATGGATACCTCCCACCACCAGAAGCTCTGACTGTACCTGCTCTTTGAAAGCCAAACTTTGCTGTTTCATGACTGTTTCATGAAGTTTCTGAGGAGTAACACAGCTCACTTTGGAAAAATGGCATTCATTATTCACATTAGTAGTCAAATTATTTCAGCTTGAGGAGCTGGAGGCATAGAGGGCCCATTTTCTCTGGAAGGATATTAAAAAGCAAGGCACTTGACCATATGTGACAAGCATGGTTTGCCAGGGACCTTACTCAGAGAGGGCCTGAGGGTTGTTCCTCTGGCTGGTTCTCAGCCTCCCTGACTACCTGCTGCTTCCCACTGGCAGCTGGAACTGCAGCAATTTTTTTCCCTTTCTATTTTATCCTCAGATGCTGGCTTTTCAGTCTCACCATGTGTAGGCAACAGATGCTTTGTTTTACAGTGAGTAACACGTTTTGCAGGTAGAGAAGACAGCCTGGGGGAAAGAGCAGCTGCTTTTCCAACCAGAGTCTTTGGGGAGCATTTGTTTGGAGCTGGTTGAAGCCTTGGGTACCTCACAGGAAATTCCAAAGACACTCAAACAGCAGAGCTGGATCTTGGTGGCACCCACAGGTGAGTGGCACTGGGCTGCCAGTGCAGCAGTCGTGGCAGGAGCCAGGGACCCCTGCTCATGCCTCTCTGGTGGCACTTGCACACAGTAGTTCCCTTCCAAGACAAGCCTGGGTGTCCTGTGCCATGCTTTGGTTGTCCCTTTCAGATCATGGGGTGATGCAAATTCTGCTTGCTTCCTCTACCAGGGGATTTCTATTCATCCTCATCAACATCATAAACCATCTTTCAGTGATTCATTTCTGCTGGAAACAAAAGTTTTAATCCTTTCCCCTGCCCTTGCTTCCCTATCTGTCACCTTTGGTGGCACAGTGATAAAGAATGCATTAGAGCCTGGGAGATGCTCACAAGCTAGCAGGATGCAGGAGAAGGCTGGCACACCTTATTTTGGCCAGCTGGGAAAGGAAAGCCTTAAAAACAGCTTGGGGCTTAGCATGTGCTTCCAGAACAGCAAGAGCATGTGCTACACTATTCACCCATCTTTGATATTCCACTTCCATCATCATCACAAAGAAGTAATCGATTAAAAATTAATATCCCAGCCCTAAGGTAGCAGTATTATTTCCTAATAAGTTTCTTGCCAGCCACTGCAAGGCAGTAAATCTGACGTGGCATGGTCATAAGAGGAAACATACAATATTTCACCCTTTTTTAAAATAGCTACTCAAAATTCATCCCCCTGCCTGGAGAAGTTTCCAGGTATAGACAACCTTGTCCTTCCTTCATAATGTAAGGAGCAGTAGTTAACAACAGTTAATTGTAGTATTTGGCTTGATGAAACCTTTTGCAGTGTTTGGCAACATCATCATCACCATTAGAGACCTCTCTTTCACCTGGGGTGTTTAAACATCATCACCTACCCACTGTCCAAAAATTATTTTTCTGTTAACTCCTGGCAGTCTTAGAAGGCTAAAGAGTGAGAAAGGTCTCATACCTTGAGTTACTAGTAGTAGGACCTCCATTCAACCACTCTTCTTTAAGATTTCTTGTCCAGAACATTCATAACCCATAACAAGGAATTTCATCCCCTTATTTATCCTCTCTAAGGTTTTATCCTTCCCACAACAAAAGGATGCTGGGAGCTGATACATTCCTGCCCCAAATCCTAGCGCTAAGAGCCAGAGCAGGGGTATTATCTCTTATTAACCCAATACCTCCCCAGATCTACCCTCTGCAGTGCTCAGAGTGAGTCATGTGCCCCACGGACTCAATGCTCAGCATTCTCAGGCCATTTGCTAAATACAAGCAGACTCTGTTCAAAGCAGGGTATTTCTAGGCAGAGAGGGGATTTAACAATCAAAGGAGGAAACAGCAGCAGTCAAAAGAAAAAATATTGACTTGTCCATTGTGAGCTGAAAAGTCTAATAATAACCAATAAAGTTCCTCTACTTTCCTCTACTCCCCAGCCAAAAAATATCTGCTTTTCAGACTAACTCATTGCTACTCAGGCTCCCTGCCTTCATTCCTTTAATGTTGAACACAATATATTAAAGCAGAAAACAATGCCCTCAGCTCCATTTCAGGAAGCACTATGAAGCAAAGTATATCATAATCTGCCTCTTTATCTTTTCTCCAAGGGAATCTTTGCTCTCCTTCCCTCATAAACCTTCCTGGTAAACTGGAACTGCTTATTATCTCCTGCTCTCTGTTGGACTGGCTCTGCCATTTGCTTCCATTTAATCACTTTTTTTTTGCTTTGACCTTTTTGCTCTGAGGTTCAGACCCCGAAGTCCCAACAACCAATAAAATAACCACCAGAGCACTTGGGGCTTGGACTGGGCACACAGTGTGAAGTCTCTTTCTGAAGACAAGTGCTGGAGACCTTCACTCACCTCCAACTTCTGCACAGAGTGAGATGGGAGAGGGGGAACCACACACGGGGTTAGACCTGTCCTTTGCACAAGTGTGTGCACACATCTGGTGAAATCCTTCATCCAGCAGTGTGGGCTCCTCTGGGTGCTCCTGGCCTCAGCCAGTGTCTGACAGCCCCATGAGAAACTGGATTCTGTTTTACGCTGGAAAGTGGCAAAGCTGAAAGCAAAGATGACAGAGGGCAGAGTGACAATCCAGCCTCCCAAGTGACAGTCAGGCTGCAGCACAGTAGCACACAGAGCCCAGACCCCCTGTCCCTCAGCCCTCTGCCTAAACCACAGAGCTATTAAGCTAATAGGCATTAGTGTATGATTTTTCCCACAGGAGCATTTATTTCCTTGTGTGGTTAACTGCTTTGTCTTGTATTTCTCACTGTCATTGCTGTGTTGGCATTCTGCAAACCTCCTTATTTGCTATTCTTTAACCTTCTCTCTTGGGTTTCTGTCTGCACTGGGACTGAGGTAGACTGAGGCATATTTCATCTCACCTGCTGAAGTGATTATGTTTGCCATGAAAGAAAAGGTGTGATCAGTGAGAAGGAGGGGGAGGATTTAGAAGGAGAAAAACAGTGAAAGGAACATGAAGGAAAAGTAACTCAGAGAGAAGAGATTGAAAATGTTGATTTGACACCTGATGCTTTGGAGAAATTCTTGGCCATATCTACTAAGCAGGAGCCTTTGTGCTCCCTTTCTAGCAGCAGCAGAGACCTGAGCTGCAGACAGTCAACAGAATAGCTCATCCTCCAAAGAAGCAACTGCTGTTCTGAGGGATAAAATGCCCTGGATGGATTTTATGGGGTTTGCAAATCCTGAAAAACTGTATTTGGCTCCATTTTACATATTGCTATTTCTCTTTGTTTTTTGTGCTTTGCCTTTTCCTAGTTCCAGCCAAAGGGTCTCTACAGCCTTGGCAAAATACCCCTTCTGGTTTATGCTTAGGGGAAGTGAATGCAGGAACAGAAAGCAAATCTTCTTTCTGATGGAGCTGTTTCCCCTTAGGCAGCTCCCAGTTTGATTCCACATAGCCACAGAGACCTAGAAAGCAGATCTGGAAACCAGTGGAGATGGTTGCACATGCAGCACTGTGACCTGCTCTGCCCAGGCACTGCTGACACTCTGCTGTATCAGCACAGCCAGGTCACACATGGCTCAGAGTTGTTCCTTCACTGTACAAGGAGCAGATCTAAAGCACAGCAAGGCAAAGGAGCTGGTGAGGGAAACTTCCAGCTGGATGAGGAGAAGTCATGATTCAAAATCCAGCTATCTGCCCTGGGCAATACCAAATCTCAGGGGAAGCCCTGATGCTGTCTAGAACAAGTGGAGACACTTTGCTACCCAAATCAACAAAGCTTCAAGGATATTTCAGGCCCTAACTCTGCCACTTCACGAGGATGGGATGTTACATCTGAGGTTGGGATAACCCTGAGTGATGTATTACAGAGAAGCAGCATGCAGATTTACACATGTACTCACCTGTATGCTGTGCCACCCAGCAGGATGCCTGTGACAGGACACCTCCCTGCCAGGGCTCCTGAAATTCTCACCTGCAAAGCTGACAGAAAGGCACTGTGAATAGCAGTGGGTGGATTTATGATTCATATATAGACACATAAATGTATTTCTATATCTCTTTATACATCATGAGGGCTGTCTTATTTCTGTTGGGGAGCCCCTGGACAGACATACATGCTTTTAAGCACATGGGCCACAGGTTTCACATAAAAAGCACAGAGCATCCCCACAGCAGATATATTGTCATGGAAAAGGTAACAGTACAGCTTAGGTACCTTATGCCAGACTACACTGGATATCCAGGAAAAACAAGGAAAATTCTTAACACCAAACTGAACAATGATTTTTGTGAATAAAAGGGACATGATGTTCCATTATCTTTATTTTTATTTATACGACTGTCTAATTAGGTAGGTACGTAGGTTATATGGGACAAATAGATTTGACAGATAACAAATTGCACAGGAAAATTAATGAAACCTGTTTAGTAGGCAGATTTTACATCCATATATCAGCTGCTTGAAGTTTCTCAAACCCATGAAATTCTGTCAATCATCCCCAGGAGACAGGTCAGTGCTGAGAGCACAAGTGAAGCAGCAACCAGCACAGCGCAAGGCTGTGTCTGCTCCAGATTCTTGTGCCACTGCTCCCTCTCAGCCAGATGATGTCGGGATGAGGAGCTGTCACTCACGGGTGACACTTTCCTTTGGGACCAGGCAGTGCTAAAAATCAATGCTGTGGCATTTTACAGTGCTCCTTTTTGATACTTCCTACAGATGTTCCATACTTTTCCTTTCTACCACTGATAACAGAAACGTGTGTCTGGCACATGTGGCCGCTTGAAATGCAAAAAAATAGAGAAAATAGAAATAACCTTCTCTTCCTACACGGCAGTGATTTAATATGACCAGATGTGAACCCAAACCCAGTTTTGCCATAAAACCACTTCAATTCCAGCATAGTGTGACGGGAGAAAGAGAGATGTTACCAAACAGGGACTTTTCCAGAGTGCCCTTAATTAAACCCAGCATGGCAGGACAGAGATTTCTGCAATTTGCATCTGTGGAGTTTTTGTACGAAACCCCCGATGCTCCCTCTGGGGATAGAACTCCCCGTGTGTCAGCAAGAAAATGAAGTGAGCACAGGGAACAGTGCAAACCACAGGGCAACACTGCCACCCTGAGCTGCTCCTGCGGAGCTGCACAACAGCGAGGCACAGCAAGAAGTTCAGCTGCAGAAGGCACCAGGATCTTTGTGCTGCCTGGTTTAGGCAGCAGCTCCCGTGGCCATGAAGAAAGCTCTCAAAGTGCTTTTGGCTCCAGCCAGACAAGTTACCAAAGTGGAATAGATGTATCTCATTCCTAAAGCCCAAGCAATGTTAAGCAGGCATGGCACTCCTAGCTGTGCTGTCGAGATTGAAGCCTGTCAGGTGTCAGCTGTGACACCAATCCATCAGTCCAGACTGTGTGTGACAGAGCCATTGCTGAACCTCCCAGCCTTCCTCACCGGGAGAAATTCTGCAGCTCAAAAAAAAAAAAAAAAAAGCAACATGAATTGTTTGAGGGACAAAGACTTTGCTTGACATCATGATATAACGTCCCACATCTGGGCTTTTATCTGCAAACTGTGGCAGTGTTTCAACCCTGTCTGCAGGATCTCCACTCTCTTCCCACAGTGTACTCTTCTGCCAGGGCCACCCCGGCTCACAACCTGCCTCCTGCAACTTTCCAATGGCTTTCCAATGGCTTGTGCTGCTTCCAGGGGACCTGGCCACCTCACAGGGACTCTTTAGTTTCCTCACAGGAGCTGAGCCATCTTGAAGGAAGAAATGTGTCAGTAACACACACCAGTCCCTTGAAGTGTTCATGGAGATACCCTGTCTGCAGTCCTCTGAGCAGCACTCTGCACACTGACTCTTTAACATTTGGCTGAATTTAGGAGCAAAAAGTATGCTATTCTTTACAAAGCACAGGTCAGTGCTATAAATCTGGCTTTTCTAAGTGCCTGGTGTGATCAGTGCTTTCACAACCTTTCAGTGTGGCTATAACCAGTCCTGTGGCTTTCACTCACCACGGGGTGTTGCAAATGGAGTACTTTGGTCCAACAGCTCAAGCACTTTTACAGCACCAAAATTTGCTTTGTCACAGAGTCCATTAAGGGGAAATGATGCTGTTCTGCAAAGCAACTCTTCTGTACCCCTGTAAAATCATATAAATGCACCAGTCTCACTGCTGGGAGTGACTGCAAACAGGCTGAGGGAGTTCTGCAGAGAGCCAGGGTTATTACGTGCTATTGACTGGACTCTAAAAAAACACTGGGAGTTGCTGGTTCTTTTAAAGTCCATGCTAATAACTATAACACACACCCCAGCTCCTCATCAGAGAAGTTGGCCTTGTCTTCTATTTGCTGCTGAAAATTCTGCCCAGCTGCCATTATGCTCAGCCCTTCTCCATCTGATAGCTGGACCACACTCCTGGGTGTGATCCATCCTCAGACAACAGAACTTTAATCCTCTGAGGAGTGGGTGCTACAACTTGCTCCCAATAGTAAGAAAGAAGAAATTACAACTCTGGCAGCTGTAGGGCTTTATCCTATTTACAAAACTCTTTTCCCCAGCTGAGATGGGGCCTGTTAGCTTTCTTCCATCCCATCCCACGGACCAGTGACACCTGCAAGGCAATTTCCAGCCACAGCAGGAAACTGGATGCAAGGAGAGTGCCTCTTCCTGGGGCTCCACAGCCTCCATCCCACTTTGATTTTTTTTTTTCCCCTAAACTCAGAGCTAGGCTGCAACACTGCAGGGCTGAGGTCTTTGTGAGCTGTTTCTGCTGAAGAAAAGCAACTGCTGCATGGTGGAAGGATCATAGCAAAAGCCCCAAATGCCACAGCAGCAAGTCCTAAAAGAGCAGTGAAGGAACAGTGAAGGTTTGCAAGCAAGGACTCACCCTTGTCAAAGCCAGCTCCTGAGCCAGCCAGGACCCTGGTTGTAGCAGGAAAGCAAGATCTGAATGCCATAAGGAAGAATTAAGTCTGAAAGAGGACATAAGAGGAGGGCATTACTTGTTCTCATATCCAACAGCTGGTGGCCTGTTGGCATGTAGTCTTGAATCTGAAGAGGCAAAGTCATACAGTGCTGTCTCTAGTAACCCTGAAAGACACGTTGTCCCTCCTGCAATGGCTTTTATAAGACAGACATGCTCCTTCCAGGCGGTTCCTAAAGGAAAATCAACCCCTAGGAGACATGTCATGCTAGCCTACCATGATACTGGACCCTTGGACAGGTTTCCTGCTGAGAAAACATGAATAATATTACTTCTGGAGATGAGGAGTCCATCTCATCCCAAGGAAGCCCAATATGTTAGTGATTTCTGGCAGAAACTGGACACAGTGGCCATCAAAACCTGTTCAGGGAATAAACAGGACGTGGGGTGAGATACCTATAAACCAGCCTCAGCTGATGTGTTCTTAGGAGCCTGGACCTCCATAACCTGCTGTGATTATGCAGCAAGTCTGGGGCAGGACAAGGACTGAAGCCAGCTCTCCTGAAGCCTGTTGCACCTGAGCTTCCTTTCTTGGCCCACCTACTCTTATTTAGAGATGATCTTCAATGTTTCAGAGGCAATCCTTTATCGATGGCAAGGACATCAAATTATACATTTATCTTGTTCACTCTGCCTCGGGTATTTTTGTAGCTGCCAGCTCTCTGTGACATGTGACCAACATTTCTTTTTGAAAATGGGACTTCTCAGAAGGGTCTTGGCATCTCTGACAGCAAAACACCCATAATTTCAGTAGGATGTAGGCATGGAGGCTTCTCAGTCAGTCCCCACAAGTATTTATCTGAATTCTCCAGCACACAAACACCTTAGAAAATCCAGCCCAAACATCGCACTGTAGCCTCCCACTAGGAAGTCTGAATAGTTGCATAATTGACATGAAAACCCAGCAGCCTCTGTGCAATTTCCCAGCTGACAGCTGCTTCCACTACAGCAGAGCCTACATTTGTGTGAGTGAGAATCAAAGGGGGACAGCTTTTGTGTATCATCACATTTGGCCAGGAGATAACTAAGCAGCTATCAAAGCTGAGACATGTAACAACACAGATAACAGAAGATGGTTTCAAAGTACAATTCAATTCAATTTTCCCCTCATTTCCTTTGCTTATTTTTCTTTTTTTTTTTTCCACTCGGAGAATTGCCTAGGGACTACCTCACACCTGAATACAGGTGAAGCTGAGGTGCTTTAGGAGTGCTGCTGCTGAGACATTCCATGTGTCACAAAGGCTTGGCCTGGCTACTTTCCCTGCAGAGAAGGGCCTCTGAAACATTGCTCTCTTTGCTGCTGCTGTGCCAGTGTGTGCCTTCACCTTTAGCCATGGAGAGCCCAGTTTTGCTTTCTGCAGCTCGAGATCTTTCTGCTCAGCAAGTGTGATGGTTGGCACCAGCCCTTAGCACAAAACCAACCCCTCAGTTTTGAAAACTAGGCTGGGTCCAGTCTTTCCTGGAAGGCTGACATGGTTTGTTGAAGCATCCATGTCCCCAAGATGTGAAAACCCTGTGGATGAGCAGGGAGGGCAGAGTCAGGAATGACTTCAGTGCTGTGCATCCACAGTCTGTTACACACACACACACACACACACACAGAGGCTGCAGCTCAATTGCTACAGACTCCCAAAGAATGGTGCAGCCACAACAGCAAACACCTTAGGAGGTTAGGTCTTCTTCAAGCTACATTTAATCCCTTCAGTGGCAGCATCACTTATAAACCTACACATTAATAAAAAGGGGTATTGGAAGAACCATTCATCTCCCTGTGCAAGTGTTTCAACAGAAGAGTGCAAAAGTTAAAGAGCACCAGAACAGCAGAAAGTTCAAGTGGAAATGAAGAAAAGTCATTACAGATTAAACCAGCTGTGTAAAATCCCCAAAGCTTAGAATTAAAAGCTTTTAAAAAGCCTTGCATGGACTCACTGACTCATCAAAATTTAAAGGAAGAATTATTCCAAAGGACATGCTAACAGACCTTTAACTTGATGATGGAGAAAGAAGTGGAGCAGGAGAGGATTTTAAAAAATAAAGAGAAAACATTCCCTTAAAGCCCTGATAGACTTGGGCTGGTCAAGCTACTGCTACAGCACTGCTGAGTGGCTGTAAGTGCCATCCTCACTGGGGAGCAGGAGGCAAGGGCACAACTGCAAACTGCACGGGAAGTTGCTGCAAAAGGCTTGAGCATGTTGGATACCTCATAGTGCCTTCTTCCAAGCAGCTCACCTCTCAAGGGTTTGCAGCCACAGTGCCTGAGGTAGGTCCTGGAAGGTCTTTAATCCAAAGGTATTTGTGCTATGTCCCGTGCTGTACCCACAGCTGCATCCAGGAGTCACAGCAACCACCAGGACTGCTGCTGGTGGTGGCTCTGAACATTGGCTTTCATCAATTCCACTGTTCTTTCATTCTCTTTAGCCTAATAACTACAAGGACTATTGCATTTCAGGTTTGGGTACACACTGCTTGAGATTCAGAAACAGAGCTCAGAGAGAAACAGAGATACCAACCAAGTTGGGTACCAGTTGGATACAACCCAACCTCAACACCTCCAGAGGAAATTTTCTTTTGGGCACCTCGATTCCTATTGAAAAGCTTGGGGTTTAGCTCTTTCTTTTTCTGGATATGTGAATAAGATCACAGCAGATGCACTTTCTTTCCCCTTGAGTTTTTTAACACACACTAAGATCTACAGGACTCCCTCCTGCTGCTGGAGATAAAAATGGTGCAAGCCAAGGGCTCTGCTTGGGACTGCTCCAAATACAAGCTAAGCAAAGCTGGTTGGCACTCCAGCTGCATCAC
>VZTZ01013159.1:311086-324574 GCA_013400955.1 Drymodes brunneopygia | reverse complement strand
AAAAAAAAAAAAAAGCTTAATTAACAAAATTTTAAAATTTTGTAGAATATTAGGTGTAGAAATATTATGTTCTAGTGTTTTGATTTTCTACTTTTCACTTCCGCAATAGCATTGTGTGATTAAAATCAGGAAATAGATGTTTATAATAAAAATGGAAAAGCTGGAACAGGAAAATACAGAAAATAACAGTTCTGTGTTTGGCAGAGTGGTATTGTGCATCAGCTCATTGAAACTGAGTTTTAACTTTTAATCTCAATTTGCTTTTAAGGCAAATTTGGAAGTTTCAGGCTAGCCTAGAAATAGAAAATCAAATTTTTGTTTTAATTCTAGTCCACATTCATTCCTACACCACCTTCATCAGCCAGAATTTATTGTATCAGAACAATCATGGCAGAGGAAGACCCCACTCTTGGCTTTTGCTCAAATTTTCAGCATTACTAGGCAGTTCTTGAGAAAGCTGCAATTCCTACAAAGGGGCTTAGAAAATATACACAGAGCTCCCAGAGTCTGCTGCTGTGACCTCTTCATGTAGTCCAGATCCTTTAAATTGTACCTAACCCTGCTGCAGATCCCACAAGAAGCCCACATAAGATAATACTGCTTATAAAGAGCTTGAATATCAAAATGAATCACAATCAAGCAACAGGCCACAAGATTGACACCTGGAAGGAGGAAGTCAAAAACATGGCCTAATTTCAGGCAGAGAAGACTTTCCTGGCTGTCTCACATTCTCATCAGGAAGCCATTTGTTTATTCGTTATTATTATTATTTATGATAAATGGAGTGTGCTGTAAACCCAAGGCCAGAAGAAGCTGTGCAGCTGGAATAAGATGCTCCTCAGATGGCTGCTCTGGGGAGACTGAAATGTTTTTGCAGAGCTAATTGCCTCATAAATTGGTTTTATTCTTCTGGCTGAGGCTAATGTCTTCTTTTAAAGTTAATAAAAAGAACTCAATTTGCTGATTGTTCTGGACTGGTACTAGCAAAAAGAGCTGCTCAGGGACTCTGGAAGGGCCCAGACAATTCCTCAAAGCCATTGCAGCCTGGATGCTAAGTGGTGACAAGCAAGGTGCTCCCTGTCTGCTGTTTAATCTGCTTTCCAGTGATGCTGTCACGTTGTGTGCCTTGGGTATCCCCAAAAACATCTGAGGGGGAGAGATTATAACTGACAGCCTCCTGTAGCAGACTGCAGGGCTTGGGGACTGAGAGAACAGAGCACATGTTTGTGCCAAAGGAGCATGTTATCAGCAGGCAGGGTGAGAGCTCAGGTCCCAGCAGTGCCCCAACACACGGCAGCCTCAGGCAGCCTCGTGCAGCACCACGGCCCCCTCACAGCCACCCACGGCATGGCTCAGGGCCACCAGCCCACCAGCACACCCCTTACACGTGCACCCCTCTGCAGATCAAGGTCTGAGCAACCCTGCACAGGTTGGTCAAACGGGGACTGTAGAGTTCCATCTGAAACTGGTGCTCACTGACAAACCCCACTCACAGGCAGGGGCTGTGTCCTGCCCCTCCAGCCCCACAGAGCCCAGGGCATGTGGAACAGCACCAGCATGGACATTGTTGCACTGGCCAGGTAAGAAATGAGCTATTCCCAGCTGCTGGTTCTTACCCTGATACCCAGAGTGAAATGTGAGCCCCTCACAACACAAACTTCTGCCTTCCCAGTCAGGAAATAAAGGAAATCCTTGCCCATTACCATGCAATGGATCCATTACCATGGGTGCTGCACACAACCATTGCAGACACACCAGCTGCAGCCACCACTCCTATGGGAACTCTTGGGTAATCTGAGATGGCTGAGAAGGTGACAAACCTACAGCTTCTTACATGGACTCAACTTTCTCAGGAGTTAAGCAGGGAGTGACTCTGGGAAGAAAACTTTAGCAGATATCCAAGGAGGCTGCATAAAACTTGGTGCCCCTCAGCTCCTCAAGCACTGAAAGGATCAAATCCTCTGCTAGTGCTGAGCACAGGGAATTCAGCTCTGATGCTGAGCTTAATTAAATAGAAATATGAAGTAAGAAGAAAGGGCTAATTAGATAGAAATGCAGAGTTACAGGATGTGAATGCTGATTAACCTAATAATAGACAATAATGCTGTTAAATGGAGTTAAATGGATTGTTTAATGGATGGAATGATCTATAGTATATAATATACAAAGTACTTAACAGTAAACATTTAATTACCTCTTCAGTTGCATTTTTCTTTACTGTGTGGAGAAAAAGTGCTTCATAAAAGAGTTACTGGATGGGAATAATTTACAGTCCTGCAAAAACATCTGTATCATATGGAAAAGAGCAACAATTTGTCAGAGCCACGGCAGAAAGCCTGAGACACAGGGAGCAATGCTGGGAGCTGCCAGTTAGGGCAGAGCAAAGCAAATTAAATACCTGTCCTCCTGGTATGGCACATCACTGCCTCTGTGGGGCAAGAGGCACAGCCTTCCCTGATGTGCCTCCCACAGCAAAGAGGGCTTAGGAGGCAGAAGAGGGACATGACATTTCACACGACAGCTCCAGGTGAGACTTGCTGAGGATTTCGGACAGTGGCCACTTGCCACAGAGGAGCAAAGCCAGCTTCTGCTGAGCATTACAGGGAAAGCTCTCAAGGGCTGGAAGCATCTCTGGTTTATGTGATCACCAAGTGCAACGCCATGGCCCAGCCACTAAAACACTGTGACTGCTCCCAGCACAGATGCTCTCAGTTTGAGCTTTCCTCAGATTCCCCCAGAGGAGCCAGCCAGGAGTCTGGCATACGGAAGGTGTTTTTCAGCCCTTCGGGATGTTTCATGCTGAGACAGGGAGCTCGCAGATGCCACGAGTGCCTCCGTGTGGCAGCTCAGTCCTAAAGCAGCATCGCCTTCAACAGCAAATACAGCACTTGGTGCAAAATCAATGGTCAGGTCTCTCCTGGAGGCCTCTAACAGAAATGTACAGAGGCAAACCTGGACATTAGAGAGGGGAAGTCACTCCAGGAGGCTCTCACAGGTCTCTGAATTGGAGATAGGAGAAATCACAGTCTGTGGCACAGGAGTTTCTGAACATGCTTCACTTCTGCTGTAACAGCCAACACCGAGACTGCCACAGAATGTGCCCTAAAGGGGCACATGATCCCCTTTGGGACACAGAATAAGGCTTGCACTCCTCACTGCCACAGCAGCAGTCTCAGTCCCAGCACATTTATTTCACACCTTGGGCAGTGTCATGCTGCTCAAACAATGCAAACGTGAGCCATTTAATTTTTATACCTTGCACTCATGCTAGAGCTTTTCATTCTCCTATCTTACTGCCAAGCAGCTGGTACAGAGGTACCTGCACTTGGTGGAGCTCAGCCCTCTCCCTGGCAGGGTCACTAGTGGAGTGGATTGCTTCCTCATCACTTGGATTTCAAAAAGCAGCCTTGCTTTCATGTCCTCGTTACCGCACGGCTCTGTCATCTCCAGTGTCTGATGCAGCATAGGTGGCACCTGAATTTCTATATATTAATTCCTGAGGAAGTGCTGAGACAAGCAGAGTACGTGAGAAGAAGCCAGCCTCAGTAGGAGGGAGCACGAGCAAGACGTGAGATAATGCCAGTGCTAGGAAAAGGAAAGCTGATATTAGATTGGGGCTGTGCCAGAGTTACCTCCCTGAGTTTGATAACAAGATCCCTTACACATCTATTCCCCCAGCATCTGAAAAAATGATCTCAGCAGCTCATCAGAACAGCTCACAGAGCCTGGCCATTGCTCCTGCCAGGGGGCAATGCCTCGTCCAGTGAGAAGCAATGGTTATTCCATTACCTGCACCACGGGGCCAAGGAGAGCAGCCTGGCCATTAACTGCCCGTGATGAGCTAATTAATCATGGGCACTTGCTGAATTCCTGTTCCCACACCGTTATTAATGGCTCTGTGGATTGGGCCACACAGCAGAGGCTCCTCCACCTGCTGAAGCAGCAGTTCTGCTCTGCAAAGGGCACCAGCCTCACCCAGCCAGCAAACAGGAGAAATTGCTGAGCACTGCCCCAAACTCCCATCTTCTCCTCCTCAGCGTCGCAGACTGACTCCGAGCTCCACTCTGGGGCTCAAGCTCCCTGTCACCGGGTCTTCCCAGGTGGCATGGGCTCCTACTGAAGGACAGCTCCTGGTACCCAGTTGTCCCTTCATGTGGGCATGTCATGAGTGACTGACACCAGGCACTGCCAGTCCCTTGCAGCACATGATGCCCTGGCTTTCACCTTGCCCACTCCCAGGCACTCCAGCCTCACCTGGTGCCACATGTGTCTCCTCCACTTTAAGAGGTTTCCTTCTCCAGCTGTGTTCTCAGAGGAAAGCCCAGTCTTCTGTCAGTGTGATGAGGCACCCATGAGCCTGATCCTGCTCCAGGTATGATGCCAGGCCTTATGTGGCCACAGCCTGCACACGGCCAATGACACCAACTGCTGCTTGTTTGGAGCAACGAAACATCACTGGGAATGAATTATGCAGCTGAACAGAGGCTCTGACAATGAATTATTCACTGCTCTCACTCCTCCATCTTCTCCCCTCCCATTTCCTTTGTATTTCTAGGTGATGGCAATGAAACTGTGTGAGGCAGGACAAGCAGAAGGCATGCACAGAGTGCCTCTGGGTCTTGCTCCTCCCGTGTGGGCTTCCATCTGCAGCAGAGCTGGCCTGGCTCAGTCTCACAGGAGCCACCATGCCAAGGCAGAGCCTGAGTCACCAGCTGTAGTCATAGCTCCAGGGGCACAGCCTGCCTCGTGCTCTCCCTCTGCCACAAGATGTGACTCAGATCCATCCCAGTGCCATAGAGGTGAGAGGCTAAAAGGCACTAAACCCCCCAGGCTTTCTGGAAGCAAAGGAATGGTGCAAGCACAGCCTGGCTCCCTGAGCTGGTTCTGGGGCTTGTGGAGCTGCATCCTGAAGCAGAGGACTCTGGCATTCCATCCATCAAAGTGCTAACTGGCACCAATTCACACCAGACCCCAGGCTGGCCTTTGGCCAGTGCTTGCTATTGACACACCGAGTCCCACGTGCAGCTGTGCCAAGCCTGTCTGGAATCAGGCATCCCAGGGAGTGGCCCCAAAAACAGTCAGTTATGGACTGTGAACCCCTCTAATCCGGTCCCTCACAGGTCCCCAGTCCCTGTGGTTGACAGGCACAAACCCCCCGTTTCTACAAAGGAAATGTCCCATTTAAAGAGCAGAGCCCAAAGCCAGCCTGGGAACTGAGCTCACAGGGTGTGGCAGCAGGCCAGAGGCAGCTGAGAGAGTGCCCAGGTGGGGCAGAGTGCCCTCGTGGTGTCAGACTCCCACCAACAGACTTGCCTTAGAGGATGANATGGATCCATTACCATGGGTGCTGCACACAACCATTGCAGACACACCAGCTGCAGCCACCACTCCTATGGGAACTCTTGGGTAATCTGAGATGGCTGAGAAGGTGACAAACCTACAGCTTCTTACATGGACTCAACTTTCTCAGGAGTTAAGCAGGGAGTGACTCTGGGAAGAAAACTTTAGCAGATATCCAAGGAGGCTGCATAAAACTTGGTGCCCCTCAGCTCCTCAAGCACTGAAAGGATCAAATCCTCTGCTAGTGCTGAGCACAGGGAATTCAGCTCTGATGCTGAGCTTAATTAAATAGAAATATGAAGTAAGAAGAAAGGGCTAATTAGATAGAAATGCAGAGTTACAGGATGTGAATGCTGATTAACCTAATAATAGACAATAATGCTGTTAAATGGAGTTAAATGGATTGTTTAATGGATGGAATGATCTATAGTATATAATATACAAAGTACTTAACAGTAAACATTTAATTACCTCTTCAGTTGCATTTTTCTTTACTGTGTGGAGAAAAAGTGCTTCATAAAAGAGTTACTGGATGGGAATAATTTACAGTCCTGCAAAAACATCTGTATCATATGGAAAAGAGCAACAATTTGTCAGAGCCACGGCAGAAAGCCTGAGACACAGGGAGCAATGCTGGGAGCTGCCAGTTAGGGCAGAGCAAAGCAAATTAAATACCTGTCCTCCTGGTATGGCACATCACTGCCTCTGTGGGGCAAGAGGCACAGCCTTCCCTGATGTGCCTCCCACAGCAAAGAGGGCTTAGGAGGCAGAAGAGGGACATGACATTTCACACGACAGCTCCAGGTGAGACTTGCTGAGGATTTCGGACAGTGGCCACTTGCCACAGAGGAGCAAAGCCAGCTTCTGCTGAGCATTACAGGGAAAGCTCTCAAGGGCTGGAAGCATCTCTGGTTTATGTGATCACCAAGTGCAACGCCATGGCCCAGCCACTAAAACACTGTGACTGCTCCCAGCACAGATGCTCTCAGTTTGAGCTTTCCTCAGATTCCCCCAGAGGAGCCAGCCAGGAGTCTGGCATACGGAAGGTGTTTTTCAGCCCTTCGGGATGTTTCATGCTGAGACAGGGAGCTCGCAGATGCCACGAGTGCCTCCGTGTGGCAGCTCAGTCCTAAAGCAGCATCGCCTTCAACAGCAAATACAGCACTTGGTGCAAAATCAATGGTCAGGTCTCTCCTGGAGGCCTCTAACAGAAATGTACAGAGGCAAACCTGGACATTAGAGAGGGGAAGTCACTCCAGGAGGCTCTCACAGGTCTCTGAATTGGAGATAGGAGAAATCACAGTCTGTGGCACAGGAGTTTCTGAACATGCTTCACTTCTGCTGTAACAGCCAACACCGAGACTGCCACAGAATGTGCCCTAAAGGGGCACATGATCCCCTTTGGGACACAGAATAAGGCTTGCACTCCTCACTGCCACAGCAGCAGTCTCAGTCCCAGCACATTTATTTCACACCTTGGGCAGTGTCATGCTGCTCAAACAATGCAAACGTGAGCCATTTAATTTTTATACCTTGCACTCATGCTAGAGCTTTTCATTCTCCTATCTTACTGCCAAGCAGCTGGTACAGAGGTACCTGCACTTGGTGGAGCTCAGCCCTCTCCCTGGCAGGGTCACTAGTGGAGTGGATTGCTTCCTCATCACTTGGATTTCAAAAAGCAGCCTTGCTTTCATGTCCTCGTTACCGCACGGCTCTGTCATCTCCAGTGTCTGATGCAGCATAGGTGGCACCTGAATTTCTATATATTAATTCCTGAGGAAGTGCTGAGACAAGCAGAGTACGTGAGAAGAAGCCAGCCTCAGTAGGAGGGAGCACGAGCAAGACGTGAGATAATGCCAGTGCTAGGAAAAGGAAAGCTGATATTAGATTGGGGCTGTGCCAGAGTTACCTCCCTGAGTTTGATAACAAGATCCCTTACACATCTATTCCCCCAGCATCTGAAAAAATGATCTCAGCAGCTCATCAGAACAGCTCACAGAGCCTGGCCATTGCTCCTGCCAGGGGGCAATGCCTCGTCCAGTGAGAAGCAATGGTTATTCCATTACCTGCACCACGGGGCCAAGGAGAGCAGCCTGGCCATTAACTGCCCGTGATGAGCTAATTAATCATGGGCACTTGCTGAATTCCTGTTCCCACACCGTTATTAATGGCTCTGTGGATTGGGCCACACAGCAGAGGCTCCTCCACCTGCTGAAGCAGCAGTTCTGCTCTGCAAAGGGCACCAGCCTCACCCAGCCAGCAAACAGGAGAAATTGCTGAGCACTGCCCCAAACTCCCATCTTCTCCTCCTCAGCGTCGCAGACTGACTCCGAGCTCCACTCTGGGGCTCAAGCTCCCTGTCACCGGGTCTTCCCAGGTGGCATGGGCTCCTACTGAAGGACAGCTCCTGGTACCCAGTTGTCCCTTCATGTGGGCATGTCATGAGTGACTGACACCAGGCACTGCCAGTCCCTTGCAGCACATGATGCCCTGGCTTTCACCTTGCCCACTCCCAGGCACTCCAGCCTCACCTGGTGCCACATGTGTCTCCTCCACTTTAAGAGGTTTCCTTCTCCAGCTGTGTTCTCAGAGGAAAGCCCAGTCTTCTGTCAGTGTGATGAGGCACCCATGAGCCTGATCCTGCTCCAGGTATGATGCCAGGCCTTATGTGGCCACAGCCTGCACACGGCCAATGACACCAACTGCTGCTTGTTTGGAGCAACGAAACATCACTGGGAATGAATTATGCAGCTGAACAGAGGCTCTGACAATGAATTATTCACTGCTCTCACTCCTCCATCTTCTCCCCTCCCATTTCCTTTGTATTTCTAGGTGATGGCAATGAAACTGTGTGAGGCAGGACAAGCAGAAGGCATGCACAGAGTGCCTCTGGGTCTTGCTCCTCCCGTGTGGGCTTCCATCTGCAGCAGAGCTGGCCTGGCTCAGTCTCACAGGAGCCACCATGCCAAGGCAGAGCCTGAGTCACCAGCTGTAGTCATAGCTCCAGGGGCACAGCCTGCCTCGTGCTCTCCCTCTGCCACAAGATGTGACTCAGATCCATCCCAGTGCCATAGAGGTGAGAGGCTAAAAGGCACTAAACCCCCCAGGCTTTCTGGAAGCAAAGGAATGGTGCAAGCACAGCCTGGCTCCCTGAGCTGGTTCTGGGGCTTGTGGAGCTGCATCCTGAAGCAGAGGACTCTGGCATTCCATCCATCAAAGTGCTAACTGGCACCAATTCACACCAGACCCCAGGCTGGCCTTTGGCCAGTGCTTGCTATTGACACACCGAGTCCCACGTGCAGCTGTGCCAAGCCTGTCTGGAATCAGGCATCCCAGGGAGTGGCCCCAAAAACAGTCAGTTATGGACTGTGAACCCCTCTAATCCGGTCCCTCACAGGTCCCCAGTCCCTGTGGTTGACAGGCACAAACCCCCCGTTTCTACAAAGGAAATGTCCCATTTAAAGAGCAGAGCCCAAAGCCAGCCTGGGAACTGAGCTCACAGGGTGTGGCAGCAGGCCAGAGGCAGCTGAGAGAGTGCCCAGGTGGGGCAGAGTGCCCTCGTGGTGTCAGACTCCCACCAACAGACTTGCCTTAGAGGATGAAGGTCACATCACTGTGGGGTCAGCAGCTAATAAAAAGGAAAGATCTCAAATCCTTCCTTACACTACATTAATTTGGAGTCACAATCAACTGGAACAGAGATGGCTGCTACAAGAGCTTACTGTGCTGTTTTACAGAGCAGCATCACCCTCTCCATCCCATGTGTTTGTAACAACTCCCAATGTTAAAGGTGCCTGGACACCAAACATCTATGAAGCTGCTCACCTCTGTGGGGAGAAAAATGTCCTGAATTGTTTCAGCTTCTTAATATAAAGGTAGGAAAAAAATAGAGAAACTGACACAGGATTTAGGATGACACAAATTATATTTCTGAACATCACCAAGAAACAAGATGGGACAAATTCATCTAGTACTTGTGAAACTGGGCATCACAGCTCTAAATGCAATGGGAATTGTTCAGCTTTGTTTAAACAAAACAAAAATTAATTAAAAAACCACTCAACCCCCAAACATGTTTCAGGTCATTGTGATTAAACTCAGAGACTGAATTAACAGAAGGAAAAGAGATTGCTAATACATTGCCAAAGTCGTTCCCACTTAATTCAGCTAAAGAGAAGCAATAAGCCCAGGACTGCATCTGGCAAGTTTCAAGTAGGGACCTTCCACATGAAATGCAGACTAGGATCACAATTAGCAGAATAAGCTGCAAAAAGAGGTGAAGGAATTATAGCCATAGGACACATCAAAGTACAAGCTTATACAGACCAGTCTTCACAGCTGTAGTTTCTCCATTTGGTTTCATAAGCAGAATTTCCCAAAGAGCCTTCTAATTCTCAGCCTCCACCTGTCAACTAGACCCAATGCTTTGTGAGAGCTGGTGACACAATCCAGCTCTAGGTACCACCCATCAGGAGTTATGCAAAAAGGTATGAGCCAGAGCATGCAAGCAGAGAGGTGCCTGCACCAGTACCAGGTGTGATGGCACCTGTGTGGCAAGGAGTAGCTTCCCTTTGGTGGCCCAGAGAAGAAAAGCTGCTGCTTGTTTTCCTGCTATCAGCACTATCGAGCTGCATTGTGTAGGATTTGCTGATGGACATGTTTGTGCATCTTCTAGCTTTGCACTTCTGGCTGCTGGGACGTGCCTGATGCTGCCATCATCCTCAAAGAGCATGGGAGAGGTTGGGAAGTGAGAGGAGCTGCAGAGTGGGGCCAGTGCTGAAAGACACACAGGCTACTGAAATCAGAGGCGACTGTGTGAAATGCACACAGGCCTTGTCTATGGGAGATCCACTGGTCTTCCTTGAAAGGGCTGAGACATCTCTGCATCCTCCAGACAAGGGCATTCACTAGTTTGGGACATTGACTGCATAGTATCCAAAATATCTGTGGCAGAGCATTGCATCTGTCTGGCACAGAGCAGGAAACAGGAAGCTCTGAACTCAGTGCCACTGGCAGGCAAGAGGCACCTGTTACCAGATGGAACACACACAGCTTGGCCATTCATATTTGCTTCTCAGCCCCATATATTTTCTCCCTGGAACTAAGAGGTGAGGGAGTCAGTGCACCAACCCAAAATGAAAAAGATAATGGATCATCCCTCCATCCTCCCCCATCTCCTTAGCTTTAGGCCTTTTGGCTCCAAGAGGCTACTGCAAAACCTAAATGAGCTGACATCCCAGTTCCAGGAAGAATATGGAGCCCTCACTCCTGCTCCAGGTCCCCTCTGACTTGGGGCTGTCTGCCTTGGCCATGGTCTTAGGACAGTGGGACAGGAAAGGGTTCTGCAGCTGTGAACAACAAGGATTGTGGCACAACGCACACAAAGCAGGATCAGCTTTGAGCAGCTGGAAATGAACCTGCACAACCCCATTTACTGCATCACCTCAATAGCCAAGAAAAACAAGGGTGATAAAAGCAGACAGCTGAGGAATGCCCATGGGAAACAGCACAGAGTATGTGGGAGTCTCACCTGGAACAACACACGTCTTTCTGCTGGGACCTTGCCTTAATTCTATTGAATAGATATATTACTGACACTGCTAAGACAGAAAAAGGGGGAAAAGCAATGCCTTATTTCTTTCTTATCAGTTGGGTAAATATTAATTCCCACTTCATACTAGGATTAGGCTCATAGTAGGGAGTAGTATCATAAATAAATCTGTAACCAAACTGAAGCCAACAGAGCAAGAATGTGTTTCTGAGCCCAGCTACAAAACCAGTCAATGGTACAGGATGAGAGATGGCTTTTATTTTCCACCCAGTAGAACAATCAAGTGGAAGATCATTAAATGGGGAAAACAGCAGCTTTGATGGGCCAGATATCAAGTAATCCCTGAAATGTGTCCAGTGTATGTCAGTGGAGCAGAACTGGGCTTCTTTGGGTTCTCTTCAGTGGATAATGTATTCGCAAAAAAATACCATTTAGAATTAACTGAAACCAGGTATCAGATTAAGAAAAAAAGGCAAAAAGACAATTAACATTAAAACATTTTCTTTCAGCATCTTCAAAACAGAAGGTTTCACATTTTTGCTTCAAAGCAACTTATTATAGCCCAAGACATAGGGTTTGTTAAAAAGTTAAAACGCAATCCTAGAAATGAACGTTTCATTTTGGTATGAAAGGATTTGTTTGTTTGTTTCAATTTTTCCCTTTTTCATTCCACTGAGAAAATGGGAAAAAAAATATCTCAGGTCACCCTTACATTTTTTCTCAGATTTTTCAGTTCAGCCTGCAAACTGAAAAACCAGGTGGGCACAGCCTATTTGGGAGTTTACTGTCCCTCTTTCTATTTGAATCAGACCTAAACCAAAGAAAAGGGGAAGTTCATTTCACCAGGTAATACCAACCAGAATCACGGTATTTAGGAGATGTAAAAACACGGAAAATGGGAGGAGCCATGGCTGTTTACAAGGGGCTGAACATGACCCAGGAGACAGATATCCTGGCTCCAAAGAACACTGCCATCTACAAGTTTCCTGCTATGCCATCCTACTTTCACATAAGGCAATTTATAAACTGTGGGTCTGATCCTGCATTTTCAGAACCTGACTGAGATGTGCTGACACCACTTATCTGTGAGCAATGCAAGATCCAGGTAACCCACCCTAACCTGCTCTGAGCAAGGGGGCTTGGGGGTTTTGGGGTCAGGGGAAGCAAATGGAGAGAGACACAACACTCTCCCCACCAGCAACACTGGAGCATCACTCACGTGACCTGAAAACAACATCCCTTGTTTGCAGAGTGCTGCCACTTCTGCAGGGACAATACAGTACTGGATAGTTGCTCTGCAAGCTCAATAAAATGAAAAGGCCTTACANAAAAAAAAAAATAGTAATAATAAAGACAACCCTGATGAAAAAGGAAAAAAAGGTCAAACAGGGCAGTATTCTAAAGCAACAGCTCACCATACTGTAACTTGTGGAGTCCAGTCCTTCTGTATTGTGAGCAGTTGCTCCTAAATACTACTGGGGTTTCTAACAGTGATGCAAAATAAATTCCTGCACATATTTTCTTTTAAAAAGGAGAAGGGATTTGGGTGTATAGGACAGATTTAATGCCTGTTACATTGCTGTAAATAACTAGCATGGATCATCTCCCAAGCTGAAAGTAGGAGGAATTCCAATAATGCTTGCATCTATAAGAATATATTCTCTAATCAGAATCAGATCTGCTCCTCCAAACTAAGTTTTTTTTAAAAAAACCACAATTTTTGCCCTACAATGTTTTCCTGTTGTTCTACAAACACTCCAAACAGATTGGAAAAGATGAGATTTTCAGTACTCTGTCAGCATTTTGCGCAGCTTTGACAAAAGCCAACTCCTACCAGTTTGGAAGATTATTCCAGAGTGATCCTGAGCACGGCATAACCTCACTGTTAAAAAACCCTTCAGGGCAAAACGATCATGGGGGAGGAGGGGAAGCTGTAAAAAATTAAAATAGCCTGACTTGCTTGCCAGCTGCATCAGTATTCAAGTAAAGTTTATAAAGTACCTTTGTGGGACTTTAGAGTCTTGGAGAGTCAGACCGGCTTATATAAACAAGTGTAATATGCACTTAGAAACAGCCTTATCATCTGCTTGTCTAAACTAAAAAAAAAAAAAAAATCAAAAACAAACAGAAGCAAAGGAAAGGTAAAGGAAAGGACTCAGCATCAGTATTAGACTGCAGAGTGTCTTCTTGACACTGACACTTTGATGTTCTTGCCTTCCTTTCTAATGCATTACAATAGCATGAAGTCACACAGCCATTTTAAAGGAGCATTTCAAGAGTCCAGTTTTCAGAGAGGTTAACTTGATCATCAGCACAGCACTGGAGAAAGCTGATCTAACGATATTTCACTTACAGAACTCTTCAAAGGAAAATAAGAAATACAATTCCACAAAAAACAACGCCAATGAAAAGCACAGGAAGTAAGTTGTTTTTTCTCAGTGTTTTCTCTTTGATACTCTTACAGAAAAAAATTCTTCCCTTATCTCTTAAAAGCAAATTTTCTAACCAGTAGATTTTAGAGCTATTTTCCATCTACATGAATCTAACCTTTTCTGAAAACACCAACAGGATTGGGTTTGGTTTTTTGGTGGGGGGGG